>JARYHS010002412.1:0-70400 GCA_031002005.1 Vandiemenella viatica
AAAAACTTCAACCAGCAAACGACCCTTACAATGACAGTCGCCAGCAACAGAGGAAGCAAATTCCAGTGAAAGCTTTGACGAAACGTGAGCTACAAGAAGGGATGGAGGCTGCAGCAAACTTGGGAAGAGATGAAAAGGCGACGCCCGAAAGCTCGGAATTGTCAAGCGCTTGGAATTCAGTTTGACAATATCTAGAGGGCACACCTACTAAAACAAATAGGCCGAATATGGTGAAGAGTCTGAAGTATAGGAAGGAAGGGGGATTGGAAATAAATGATGATACTGGAAGACCGTCAGACTCTAAACCGGAGGAAATGGACAAGTGTCCTCGATTGAAAGCTAACATCTTCGATATGCCTTGCTCGGTACTCCTGGATTCAGGGAACAATGTAACTGCCATTGCAGAACATTTAATCCGACGAATACAGACGAATGGCAGACAACTTGATATAATATCAACAAGAGAAGTACATTTAAGTCCCGCATTCGGGGCGAAGCAAAAGATGTGCAATAGGAAGATACTTTTGTCGTTAAATATTGAAGGGCAGATAATAGTGATTTCAGCGTTGATAATCAAAGGTTTGAACGTGGACGCGATAATAGGATGCGACATCCTGGCAGAAAAAGGTGTGATGATTAATTGGAAATCACGCACCGTTTCTAACCTGATAGACGCAGAGGTGATACGGAGCTCAGCACAGGCTACCGTTCTCATCACTGTTATACAGGAGAAAGCAGCTTGATGAATCAGTCCCTTCAAAACCTAAGCAAATGGCAGACGCTCATATCATAGAGCAATCGAAGATTATAGCCCTGATAGACGATAGAAAACTCGTAGTTTATGCACTCCTTAGCAAAAGCCGTGACGCCAAGACACTGACGGACGTCCAGGCCCAAAGGATTAACAGCCTGCTTCTGCGGAACCTCGAGGTATTCTCATTACGACCGAGAAAGGCAAAGAGGATCGTGCACCGGTTCTGAATAAATGACATTACGCCGCTGCGCGCAAGGACGTATCCTGTGCCGCACAAATATAGAGAAGCTGCTAGTGAAGTTATTCAGACAAGGGAAGAAATGGGTATCATATCCAGGGCAGCACGCCACTGAACGATGGAAGATTTGGCTCCCTCCGAGCATGCTTGAAGAGGTCACAAGCCTGTATCATAACCACTTCGGACACCAAGGGACGCTCAGAACCTATGTGCTGATGAGCAAGGATTGGTATTATAAAGCGCTGAAGCGTGCGATTGCGAGGGTTACCCGTGCTTGCGATACATGTCAGCGGGCGAAGCATCCAAATGTCCGATACGTAGGAGAATGTCATCCCGTGATAACCGATAAGCCCAGCCAACTAGCATTTATTGATTTCTATGGACCACTCCCCAAAGTTTAATTTGGTTGCCAGTATGTTTTTGTCGTAGTTGATGAATTCTCCAAATTAGTAAAGCTCTATCCAACCACACGCACGACCACAAAACAGTGCCTAGATATTGTTTTAAAGAAGTACATGCCAGAATGTGGCAAACCTGAGCGAATCTCATCCGATCACGCAACCGGCTTCTCAAGTAAGCGCTGGATCGAAGGATTGCGTCACCAAGGAATCCTGCCCATCTTCAGTTCGATACGCTCTCCACAGTGTCATTTGGCGGAGCGTTATATGAAACAGCTGGGGGTGTACTTTAGGCTCTTGTTGGGTTATAATCATGCGTCTTCGGTCAATCACCTCCCAGCTATAGAGAAGTTTTTTAACTGCTCATATCACAGTAGCACTAACTGCAAGCCAGTGGATTTGCACTTCCAACAGACAACGAAAATACTAGCAGAAGAAATTTTAAGTTATCCAGACAGTGACTGCACCGAAGATTGGAATCAGCGACAAGAAAAGACAAGGGAATTTCTTTTAGAAAAGGCTGACAGACAGAAAGAACAAGCTGATCGACAGGAAACGCAGAAATTTGAAGTTGAGGGTTTGGTCTTGCTGAAGTGTTCTAAACCTTCGGATGCCAATAGAAAACTGATATCCAAATTCTGTAGTCTGTTCCAACAACCTTATCGGGTTAAGGAAATTATGAATCCGAATACATATCTCCTAGAGGGGGAGGATAGAATCATAGGTGTCTACAACACAAGAAACTTGCGAAGGTATCACGCAGGCTCATCACACCCCAGTTGAACTATTTGAACCATGCTACAACATCAATCAGCTCCATTGATAGATAGGGTTAAGGTATTTAAAGAAGGCATATCTAACTGAACCACATCCTGTAAATAATCACAATCCCGTAGAAATAGAATTACTTTATTGCATGAGCAAGTAGCATAGATAAATTCATTTAATTAGTTCTCTCAATATTTCGTAGGCTAACCGTAGTATTAGTGTAAATAATTGAATGTGTGAATCTGAGCCATCGATACTGGCAACTCACGGGGTTCTGGACTGAAATTAGATCATCTTTGCCAAACCCACTCAATTCAATATCACCTTCTATGATAGTACATTTACGACAAGGTACGAGCTATAATTCATTTCAAAATTTAAAATGTTAATGGGGAAGTTGCTCTAAGAATGTAAATAGTAGATTAACATACGCAATTCAGAGAGGTTGATGCGAGATCCATTGTGTGAATGTCAAGACAAGTGCAAAGTGGTAAAACTAAGTTCAGTGACTGTGAACTAAGAAATTTAAAAACTTTGTGGACGTAAATTTTTAAATTTTCAGGGAAAGTGGGCTATGCACTGACACAATACAGCCGTGTGATGTTGCAGTAACGTATGTTTGCGATGGATTTGAGAGCCTGCAGCATGGTGCCAGACAGTTAGCTGTCAGCTAAGGAATGCCGCTACCTTTCGGTCTTCCCCTAATCCGATGGACCGTAAAATTTTATAAGTTTTACATCTTTGTTCCAGCAGATCTACCCCCTGCAAAGTTCTAAACTGTACACTCGATCCTATCCTATCTTATTATTTAATTAGGTTAAGTGAAATAAACAACAGAAAAATCGAGTAAAATTATTTTATTTACATGTTACCACATACATCAGTTCGTTTTAAATCTTATTAAATTTTGAGCTTAACATCATCGTACACAAACCGTTTTTTATATGCTTTAATTTTTAGCTTTAAACGTTCGTCGTGTCGTAGACTAGTGTTGAACTGGGGCTGTATGACATTTCATTGAGATGTAAATTATCAAAATTCAAAAATAGGACTGCGGTAATCACGAATACTTTCTGTGATAACATATTCACAAACTTGTTGTAGTACTTGGTAACTTGATAACTCCATGGCTTGATGCTGATGATGGCATCGGCCATGTTGCTTCATGTTGATTCGCCGAGAAACACACCATAGGCAGGAACAGCATTGTTGTAAAACCATATAGTTTTCGCTCCAGCCACTGTTCGGGACGAGATGGTGTGGTTGCCAAGTGATACACTCTTGTGGGAAAAGTCACCAATTGTATATACCAGCTGCCTCAGTACATCCCACTCTTCATGTATGAACGTGACTTTATTGTACCCATCTTTTTCATCTACAACTACCGGAGTGAATTCCAGTTTAGGTGATAAACCAACAATGAGCCTCTTGGTGTCGCTGATATTTACTTGTAGGAAGCGAAAACAAGAGTACCTCACTAGCCATAGTAACTGCACAAGAAAAAACCGTCGGCTGGGGAACTGATGGTGATCTGTGTTATGTGATGGCATTTATACCTCGGCAGCGACACCAACGCCATCTTATATAGCTACGTTTACATGAGGGTGAAAAATTCTCCACCTTCAGTGGGACCCATTCTATACCAAGCACGCACACATCTTATAGGAGGAGGATCCAAGACATGATAGTGGCCATCATAGTCGATTTCCCTATTAATAGAGAATCCAATCTTCCGCTTTCTACCTACACTAATGGGCCCATTCTAACTCCGCGATTATAAAACGTTAATGATATTTACGGGGCTTGGTAAAGGTGCAATTGGTACACGCTACACACATCTTTTTGTGCATGGGCCTCTGGGAACTAAACTGATACACGAATCCATTGTCATGCCGTCGGGGCAAATATGTAGACTCAAGTTGAGTCAGACCTGTAGAAACCAGCAGGCGATGCCGTGTAGTGGGGCAGTCAGAAATAGCGCCCGCGGGTGCAACGCGAGCCACACAGATTGAGGTTACTGCTGACACCTGGCAATCTGTGACGGCAAATAACGGCACCCGCTTGGATGTTCGGGCATATAAACCCCCCAGCCAGCCTGGCATCATTCTGTAGTCATACCACATCAATTAATATTGTTCTCATCAGTGTATCAGCTGAAATCTGGTAAGAGTTTGGCGATAGGTTTATCGTTTAAACACGAATTTGGACCTGTTGTAGTCTCGAAAAGGTGGGGCACAACAAAGATACAATAATGTATGACCAATGGAATGTGCTGATCCAAGTATTGGAAGTGGTATCCGACTTATTCAATACTGCATACTCCCAGACCGAAGTTCCACTCGGCGAACAAACCGTTCCTGCCGAACGGTTGCCGGGGTGTAAATAGTATTTTACCCAATTACTGATCCTTCCAGCGATGACTTCTTAGGTGAACCGTCTGGAGGTACCTCACAACCGCGCAGCCCGAAGTGACCGGCACCTTGACAGTCAAGAGGAAGTGGGGTTATCTAGTTACGAGATATTATACAGAGTTTTTGGACATTTTAGCGAAAAAAGTGCTACATGATTTATCATATGGCTACAATGCAAACACTGATTGATATGCATTTTAATAATGTTTGTGTAGCTCAATGGACACCATGGTCATAATCGCACTATACGCTTCTAAGGAAAGAATTTATTGAATATACTAGTATCTGACGAGGTTAATAATATAGTAATTAAAAATTTCGGTATTGATTGTACAATTTGTATGTGAGAATTATAAATAAATATATATTTTATTTAATTCTTTTTTGTTTCATTTCACCCACCTCACATTCCAAAATAAATATATTATATCATATTGTTCTTGTTTTTGTTTAAATTAACTCTTTGGGCTTACAGGGCGTCTGTAGAATAACTTTGCCACACCAATCAGAGGATGTCAGCTCAGTGGTATTGATCAATAGTTATTTTAGAAGGAAATTTTATAGTAATTAAGCAATTAATAAATTATAATTGTTTGAAATATTAATAAAACATGACAAAATGCTAGGAATAAAAGTACAGGTTTGAGAATAACGAATGTTAACAGCAAGCAGCCGCGCCCACATTCAAATTCCAACCCTTTACTTAATTTCGATTAAGTAAACTGCAGAGTATCCATGGTAATGCCTTTATCACATTATAAACAATAATATTACACTTTTGAATCGACTGTATTTACACTCTCTCGGTATTGAAACTAAAATTTTTATTTTACCTAAAAATACCTAATATAACTCGATCGGACGATGTATTTGCCTATTTTAGAATACATCGTTGGGGGAGGAATATTTATGCGCTGTAGACACCAGGCACTTGATTTAATCAGGGGTCTGAAATAGCATCAGCAAGCAGCCGCGTCATATTCCCTAATAAAACCTGAAAATATTCTTGATAGGTAGCTGTGCTACTTGTATGACGTCCCTAATGGTAGCCTGTGACGTAACGCGAACCACGTGGTATTGTCCGAGGACCCGCTATACTCCTGCGGCAATGTCGTGTCAGAAATAGTCAGATTAAGGTCACTGCTGTGCGCTGTCTGGCCGTCAGCTGTGACGTCACGCAAGACACGCAGATTGAGGCCACCTGGCGGCGAGTGGTGACACCTAGCGGTCTCCATTGGATAACTGGGTCGTCAAATAACGGTAAATTTCTCAGTTCTCTTATTGGGACTATACTGTCCTGGTTTGAAAGTGATTGACCAATGATTTTTTCGCATTTCGACCAAAGTCAAAGGTGTCCATATATTTCAGTTTGCTGCCACAACTACATAATGCAAACAACTGGTGTTTCTGTGTAGTAGTAGCATCGAATCTCTCATCGACACTATGGTGGTTAGATGTTGGTAGCTGTGGGGGTGTGAGTTTTATAGTGGTTGATAGTCGTCAACCTGGGGCACATTTATATTTCGACCAAAGATGATTGTGTCCCTACGTATCACTTTTGAGTTAAAAGTATCCAACGCAAATCACTGGTGTAAGACTCTTCTATCATGTGAGCAGTATCATACATAATTAAGACTCTCAGTAAAGGTGTATACATATGTAAAATTTACTCACATCAGACTTATGTACATTGATAACATTCTTGGCTCACCTTAACTTCTCCATAGGCCAGATTGCTATTACTTGGTTTTACTACTTGAATTCCCCACTACGTCGCTTCAATGGCTTTCTCCCACCTGTTATGGTGACTGTTGCTGTCGTTGACGTCTAGCTGCCCCTATTGTAAACTGCGACTCGCCTCTTAAGTTCAGCCTCGCCTAGCTTCATCACTCCATGCCTGGCCACTATAGTGTGGTGTTAGCCTCGAGACTCCCATCGTGCACTATAGTGATAACATGTCGGTAGCTGTCAATAAAAATTCTTTACAAACACGAACGAAGACGTGGACACCAACAAGTTTTATATATATATATAAATAGACGTGTGTTTCCCTTATATTTCACTTTTCAGCCGTCACTACCAAGCATAGATTATTGGTATATGTATGTGGTAGTAGCATGGAGTTTCTTCCTATCGTGCACAACGTTAGCCGAATGAGTGTGGGAGGAATGGAGGTTAGAGGTGGTCGATTTAGGGTTTTCTAATATTTCGACTTTTGTCTTGTGTGTCCCTATACTTCTCTTTCCTGCCACAACTTCATAGCGTAGACCATTGGTATTTGTGTGTGGTTTTAGCATCAGGTATGGTGATGGTTACATGTTGGTAGCTATGGGGGAATTGGAGATATGGTGGTTGAAATTGGTCGACCTGTGGCACTTTAAAGATGTTTTTAGCCAAACGTATCCATCGCAGATCACTGGTGTTTGTGTGTGGTAGTAGCTTACATTCACTGATCGTGCACAACGTTGGCCGAATTTCAGTAACTGTGCAAGAGTGGATGATATGGTGGTTGAAATTGGTCGATCAAAGATGTTTTCGTGTTTCGAGCAAAGGCATGTGTGTCCTTATATTTCACTTTGCTTCCAAAATTACATAGCGCAGATCTCAGGTGTTTGTGTGTGGTAGCAGCATCGAATCTCCCATCGTGTACTATGGTGGTTTGATGTCGGTATCTATGTAGGTGTGGGGGATATGTTGATTGAAAGTGTTCGACCTGGGGTACTTTCACATTTCGACCTAAGACGTGTATCACTTCTTAGCCGAAAATATCCAGCGCATATCAGTGGTGTTCGTGTGTGGTAGTAGCATTCATTCAGCGATCGTGCACGAAGTTGATTGAAGTGTGGAGGTGTGGGATATATGGTGGTTGTAAGAGGTCGACCTAGGATATTTTCGTATTTCAACCAAAGGCATATGCCTCCTTATATTTCACTTTGCTGCCACAACTATATAGCGCAAATCACTGGTGTTTATATGTGGTATAGCATCGTGGTGGTGGTTAGATTTTCGTATCCATGGAATGGAATTTTTTTCTGATAATGGCTTCCTTACGTTCGTAATGTAATATGCGGAGGTCCAGAAGCGATTCTTCGTCAGTGAGTATATAACTTCTAGTTCAATAGTATCGATTCAAAAAACAGTTTGTAGATATAACTTCGTAAATCCTCAGATATATTTATTAATTATCTCTGTGTTAAAAATAATAGTTTCCTAATAACTTATTTCAGTCTTAAATATAATAGTTTCGTATTTACTTATTTCCAAAGTAACTTCTTAGTAATAAAAATTAAGTATTTGACTAAGTATTTTCATCTACTTATTAATTGCAATAACTTGGTTGAGGGGCAAAGCTATTATCAAATTTAATAAAAACGTTACAAAAAACATAATATAAGCTTTATTAGACTACTTTATAAAATAAATTTAAGGTTCTTTTAGAAGGTGCTAGAAGTATTTGGGAAAAATCCTGATTGGAAAGTGTGGCGACTGTCGCATTTACGTTGCGAAGGGTTTGGGTTATAGTTGGTGTAAGAAGTGGTTTCATTGGGCATGTAGGGAGGAGGAAATGTGGGAAATAAATGAGGCTCTCCTATGGTTTTGTTCACTTTGTCTTAGGGATGAAAGGATGAGGGAGATGGGTGAAACGATCAGGGAGTTGCGTGAAAGGATCAAGGTTCTTGAGGCTCAGGCACAGCCTGTGGGGGCGTGGCCTGTAGAGGCTCAGTCTGTGGAGGCTCAGCCTGTGGAGGCTCAGCCTGCGGATGCTCAACCTGCGGATGCTCAGCCTGTGGAGGCTCATGCTATAGAGGCAAAAAGTAGAGACAGTGGGTTGGAGGAAGTTGAGAAGGATGGGTGGGAGCTGGTAACAGGTAGTAGGAGAAATATGGTTAATAGGATGAAGAAGCCAGACACTTCAGATTTTGTGGGGAAAAATAGGTTTGACCTGATGCCAGAGTCACGAGGAGAAGAGCTTCATGTAGATGTAGGAGTAGGTTAGATACAGCAGCCCTATAGGAATAAGCGCGTGGAACGCAAGAATAGGAAAAAAAAGGGTCCTGTTGCTAGATTGTAGACATGGGAGATTTATAGGCCCTCTTCTGCAGGATCAGTTGGACACAGGTTACCAGATCACAAGTTTTTTCAAACCTTGTGCAACTTTAGGTCATGTAATAGAGGACTTTGTAGGAGATTCACTAAAGACGATTGAGTAGTGATAGTGGGAGGTGCGGGGAATAGTACTGATAGAAACGCGAGTTATAGTATAGAGTGTGACCTGAGGAAGGTGGTGTAGGAGGCGCAGCATACCAGGGTGGAACTCATGCAGGTCCTAAGTCACCATGACTGGCCACAATCGAACTATGCTGTGAAGCGAGTAATGTTCAGCGAATATTTACTTCACCTGTACGTTGACATCTATAAATTGGTAATTTCACGATGAGTAGAATACAATTTATCAGAGTTAAGTATCTCAATCCGTTTAGGAGATACGAACGTCGCATTATTATATTGTATTTTAATCGTATGACGTGAAAAACGCTTCGGCAGGCTTGTTGATGTGGTGTGGATGGAGGCAGCTTTTGCGTCACCTCTGGTGGGGTGGGGAAGGCAGGTGATGGTTTGTTTAGAGAGAGCATGTGGCCTAACAATACAACAATAGTCCCCAGAGGGGCGGCGTGGCTTCATACATGGCTGCCCAACTGGAGAGGAGGGAAGGGGGAGGAGTCAGCTGAAAATTGGTTTAGTGGGGTGAGGGAAGGCAGGTGACGGTTATGTTTGTGGGAACAGGTGGCCTAACAATAGATTAATAGACCCCCGAGTGGTGGCGTAGTGGGGTGAGAGAAGGCATGTGACATTTAGGTTAGAGGGTGCTGGTGGCATAACAATAGAAGAAAAGACCCCCGAGGGGCGGCGTAGTGGGGTGAGGGAAGGCAGGTGACGGTTATTTTAGGGGAAGCAGATGGCCTAACAATAGAACAATAGTAACGATGACCTTGAAGTAACCTAATTAGTGACACATGAGTGCACCCAAAGGCATGTGAAGGTTAAGTTACTAATCTAATTAGTGACGCATGACAGCACCCATTGGTTGAGAGTAGTTCCGAATTCGTTGGTAGGGGGCTTTGAGAGTGCACCGACCTTTTAGCACCGCTCCACCCCCCTCTAAAATGACTTAAGATTTTGTGGGAGACCCTTCCCCCATTAATCGACCTCGTAAGTTTTCGGGACCCTTCATTTTTAGGCCTCATGCTTCCAAGGGCAGTTATTACCCCCCTCCCCCCCCAAGGCCTGTTTTAGAATCAAATACCCCCCTAATGGACGTCCCCATATTCTATTAGAATACTTACATATGAACTTAATTTTTAGTGTCATGTGGGTGAGTATATACACTGATCAGCTAGAACATTATGACTTCCTACCTACTATCGATATAAACCCGTACTGGCGATTGCAGCGTCACCTGACGAGGAATGAGTGCTAGTCAGACATATTCACGGTGCATGTAGTATCAGTGAGCGTGCTATCCGTGTTTAGAATGGGGGAGACATGCGATCTATCTGAGTTTGACCGAGGGCAGATTGTGATGGCCCAGAGGTTCAGCTCGAGCATTTCGGAAACTGCACGATTTGTCGGGTGTTCGAGGAGTGCTTTGGTGAGTGTCTTCAACAAGTGGCGAAACCAAGGTGAAACCACGTCCAAACGTCGAGGGGATAGGCGGCCACCCTTCATTACAGATGTCGGACGTCGTAGGCTGGGCAGACTAGTAAAATAGGTAGGCGCTGAACTGTGGCAAAACTAACATCAGACTGTAATGCAGGGCGGAGTACAAGTGTGTCTGAACACACAGTAAACTGAACACACCTAACGATGGGTCTCCGCAGCCGACGACCCTTACACGTGCCAATGTTAAAACCACGACATCGGCAACTACAACTGAAATGTGCGCGTGATCATCGTCACTGGACGTTGGCGCAGTGGCAGAACGTTGCATGACCTGATGAATCCCAATACCTTCTCATTCATGCCGATGGGAGCGTGCGAATCCGTCGTTTTCCAGAGGAGCAGCTTCTTGACACATACTGCTGGACAGAGACAAGCTGGCGGTGTCTCAATTATGCTCGGGTGGAACATTCACGTGGGCATCATGGGTGCAGTGGAGCTGGTGCAAGGCACCATGACTGCCAATAAGTTTCGTAAAATGGTTACAGACCACGTACACGCCTTGATGATGACCATGTTTCCCAATGGCAGTGACATTTTTCAACAAGATAATGCGCCATGTCACAAGACCAAGATTGTGATGGAGGAAAACAGTGGTGAGCTGCAATTAATGTGCTGTCCCCCAACTCGCCAGATCTGAACCCGATCGAACACGTTTGGGATGTGATTGAACGTTGCGTCAGAGCTCATCACCGCCTTCCTCGGAATTTACGGGAGTTAGGTGACTTGTGTGTGCAGATGTAGTGCCAACTCCTTCCAGCTACCTACCTCATTGGTTCCACGCCAAGACGCGTCGCCGCTATTATCGGTACTAAAGGCGGACATACCGGCTATTAGGTCGGTGGTCATAATGTTCTGGCCGTATATAAATTCTTTGGCTTTTTCCTTGTAGAACAAGCTATATGTAACTGACCGTGATAAAAGCACGAGTGTTTTTTAATTATTCCCAAATATCTTAACGTTTACCCTTGTGAATTATTTATAGTGATACCAAAATGTAATCATTAAACGACAGTTATCTAGATTTCTCAACACAATTATTGGAGATGCTATTTTTAATTTTAGCAGTACCTTGCATCGAATCAAAAAATTACGCCGAAAAATTAACACTTTCATTTGCATCAACTACTGAATTGGTTGATTTAAATATTGTTTACTCGCCAGGATTTTTTAAAAAAAATTAATATTGTCAACTGTTTCATTTCTAACTGCTATCATGGTTTTTTAAATAAGCAAATTGTATAATTTTGAACAATGTTCAGATAAACTTTATCTATTAATTCATCTGAAATGTTGCCGATGTTACATAAATCATTCATAGGTTCGATTTCTCAGTTACACATACCTGTGGGTGAGTGTGTTTAGAAATTTGAAAGAGTTTTTCAGCAAAATGTTATCTTCCTTCAACATTGGAAAATTGGACCCTCATATTTGTTCTTAATTGTACTTTATTCACTTATGTCGTGAGAAATTATTGCTTCAAACATGCATTGATTCTACCTGATCGAGCTGACTTTGGAATAATTAGAAGCGATTGCCGAAAATCTGCAGATAGTATGAATAATGCTCATCCCATTAATTCTTAATTACCACAGAGATCTTGTAGTGTTCTATCTAATGGTTCAGATGAATTTTTAAGCGCAATTGTATATTCGACCTAAATGTTTACATTACTGTGTTTTAAAAGTTGACTTCTTCCATATGCTCTTGATACATCCTTGTTCTTATGAAAACTTTTCCTGTGTAGAGCGCAGGCGGTTACCATGGGGAATGTTGACCCCTACAATGCAACGTCTATGAGAAGATGAATTGGAGTGATTTCCCGTTGGCTTCCCCAGTGTTCATAAGTATTGTATCGCGTGTGGATGATTGTAATAATGTATGTGATCAGTGTAGAATGTTATGGATGAGAGACGAAGTAAGGGAGAGCGTGAAATCCAGTACAGCGTATTCTGGACTATTCCTCCGAAAGATACCAATGTGCCGTCAGGCTAAACGTCCCATTTCGACGAACGAATTTCCATCAAAAGTGTCATATGCTTTCACTCCGTACGTGCTGCGGACAGGTTTGGAATTAATCCCAGCACTTTGGTAAACAATCTGGGGATTAAAATACACTCCTGGAAATTGAAATAAGAACACCGTGAATTCATTGTCCCAGGAATGGGAAACTTTATATACACATTCCTGGGGTCAGATACAACACATGATCACACAGACAGAACCATAGGCACATAGACACAGGCAACAGAGCATGCACAATGTCGGCACTAGTACCGTGTATATCCTCCTTTCGCAGCAATGCAGGCTGCAACTCTCCCATGGAGACGATCATAGAGGTGCTGGATGTAGTCCTGTGGAACGGCATGCCAAGCCATTTCCACCTGGCGCCTCAGCTGGACCAGCGTTCGTGCTGGACGTGCAGACCGCGTGAGACGACGTTTCATCCAGTCCCAAACATGCTCAGTGGGGGACAGATCCGGAGATCTCGCTGGCCAGGGTAGTTGACTTACACCTTCTAGAGCACGTTGGGTGGCACGGGATACATGTGGACGTGCATTGTCCTGTTGGAACAGCATGTTCCCTTGCCGGTCTAGGAATGGTAGAACGATGGGTTCGATGACGGTTTGAATGTACCGTGCACTGTTCAGTGTCCCCTCGACGATCACCAGAGGTGTACGGCCAGTGTAGGAGATCGCTTCCCACACCATGATGCCGGGTGTTGGCCCTGTGTGCCTCGGTCGTATGCAGTCCTGATTGTGGCGCTCACCTGCACGGCGCCAAACACGCATACGACCATCATTGGCACCAAGGCAGAAGCGACTCTCATCACTGAAGACGACACGTCTCCATTCGTCCCTCCATACACGCCTGTCGCGACACCACTGGAGGCGGGCTGCACGATGTTGGGACGTGAGCGGAATACGACCTAACGGTGCGCGGGACCGTAGCCCAGCTTCATGGAGACGGTTGCGAATGGTCCTCTCTGATACCCCAGGAGCAACAGTGTCCCTAATTTGCCGGGAAGTGGCGGTGCGGTCCCCTACGGCACTGCATAGGATGCGACGGTCTTGGCGTGCGTCCGTGCGTCGCTGCTGTCCGGACCCAGGTCGACGGGCACGTGCACCTTCCGCCGACCACTGGCGACAACATCGATGTACTGTGGAGAACTCACACCCCACATGTTGAGCAATTCGGCGGTACGTCCACCCGGCCTCCCGCATGCTCACTATACGCCCTCGCTCAAAGTCCGGCAACTGCACATACGGTTCACGTACACGCTGTCGCGGCATGCTACCAGTGTTAAAGACTGAGACTAAGCTCCGTATGCCACGGCAAACTGGCTGACACTGACTGCGGCGGTGCCCAACCGCTGCGCAGCTAGCGCCCTTCGACGGCCAACACTGCTGTTCCTGGTGTGTCCGCTGTGCCATGCGTTTGATCATTGCTTGTCCGGAGCAAGTATGGTGGGTCTTACACACCGGCGTCAATGTGTTCTTATTTCAATTTCCAGGAGTGTATGTGCACCACCACCACCACCTTTACCTGCCGACCAAGTCTTGACGAAAATTTCTTCTACCACCAACACTCGAACAAGCTAATCGCGTGCCAGTATCAGATACCATCACGGTGCCGCATCCAACTGAGGCTACCGAGCTGGTCTTGATATATTAAAAACCAAAAGTTCCTGTTCTCCAAAATTCATGATGAAGTCATAAGTTTGGTTTCTATTAATAGTGGTTTGTTTTGAGTGATGTATTGTAAAATTTCGTTAACATTGTAAATTCTGTCTTTCAATGTTTCTGACTTCAATGCAATGATTTCATCGCTTCTTGGCAACCGCATTCTGAGTTCAGTTTAAATTTCATTGCTTATTGCTCAGCACGTGTCTTCGAAACGAAGTACTTGGGTATATATATCTTCACTGAACTATATGTTTAATCTTATATATAAAAATCAATGTTTGTTTGTTTGTATGTTCGTCTTCTATGCGTTCCTGTACCATTTATCAGATTGCAATGAAACTTTGGAGAGTTTTCGAGTGTGCGCCTGCGAAGGTTCCTGCGAAAAAAAAATTCCAAAAAGTCGCCCCCTATTCCCCATAACACCCCATAGTTTAGGCAAAACCACATTTTTTATCCGATTTAGATAGGAATTTGTACACTTATACTTTAAAACAAACATAAAAATACTGCCTACATACGGTTTCCGAATATTAATCCCCTCGCCCCATATCCACCCCCATACTTTAGGCAATACCACATTTTTTATTCGATTTAGATAAGAATTTGTACACTTATACTTTAAAACAAACAGAAAAATACAGCCTACATATGGTTTCCGAATATTCATCCCCTCTCCCCCTTTCCAACCCCATTACGTTTTCACCCCATAATTTAGGCAAACCACATTTTTTATCAGTTTTAGATAAGAATTTGTACACTTTTACTTTAAAACAAACAGAAAAATACTGCCTACGTATGGTTTCCGAATATTCATCCCCTGTCCCCCTTTCCAACCCCATTACGTTGTTACCTCATAATTTGGGGAAACCACATTTTTATCCGTTTTAGATAAGAATTTGTACACTTATACTTTAAAACAAACAGAAAAATACAGCCTACGTATGGTTTCCGAATATTCATTCCCTCTCCCCCTTTCCACCCCATTACGTTTCCACCCCATAATTTAGGCAAACCACATTTCGTATCCGATTTAGATAAGAATTTGTACACTTATACTTTAAAACAAACAGAAAAATACAGCCTACGTATGGTTTCCGAATATTCATCCCCTCTCCCCTTTCCAACCCCATTACGTTTTTACCCCATAATTTAGGCAAACCACATTTTTTATCCGATTTGGATAAGAATTTGTACACTTATACTTTAAAACTAACAGAAAAATACTACCTACGTATGGTTTCCGAATATTCATCCCCTCTCCCCCTTTCCAATCCCATTACCTTTTCACCCCATAATTTAGGCAAACCACATTTTTTATCCGATTTAGATAAGAATTTGTACACTTATACTTTAAAACAAACAGAAAAATACAGCCTACATATGGTTTCCGAATATTCATCCCCTCTCCCCCTTTCCACCCCCATTACGTTTTTACCCCATAATTTAGGCAAACCACATTTTTTATCCGATTTAGATAAGAATTTGTATACTTATACTTTAAAACAAACAGAAAAATACAGCCTACATATGGTTTCCGAATATTCATCCCCTCTCCCCCTTTCCACCCCAATTACGTTTTTACCTCATAATTTGGGGAAACCACATTTTTTATCCGTTTTAGATAAGAATTTGTACACTTATACTTTAAAACTAACAGAAAAATACTGCCTACGTATGGTTTCCGAATATTCATCCCCTGTCCCCCTTTCCAACCCCATTATGTTTTTACCTCATAATTTGGGGAAACCACATTTTTTATCCGTTTTAGATAAGAATTTTGTACACTTATACTTTAAAACTAACAGAAAAATACTGCCTACGTATGGTTTCCGAATATTCATCCCCCGTCCCCCTTTCCAACCCCATTACGTTTTCACCCCATAATTTAGGCAAACCACATTTTTTCAAATTTATTTGTAAATATTTTTTCATTTAATCTATGTGCCTACTCAAGTCCAGCAATAGTGAAGCATTGCCGGGTTAGCTAGTTGAGGATGAAATTTTAACAACTGATGCAATACATCATCGCTCATACTTTTCTTTTTTATTTTCTCCCATAGTCTGTTAGGATTCGATAGACTACAGGCTGTCAATATTATTGAAAGTAGATCTTTCACTTTTTCCTGTGGTTGCTGTCAATGTAGCAAGTGTCAACTCCCAATGAATTTTCTTTTCTAGTAATCCTAAACGCTGACAAGCTTCTCCGTACGTTTCACATACATATCCAACGCCTTATTTTTTTTTTAAATATGTAAAACATGTTATTCAACGAATATAATGTAGCATTCGCAGATATAAGCACTCAGCAATTCTTGGATGCACCATGTACACTCGCCCCACAGCGCAACTTCGGTTCTCTTTTTCGAGCTATTATGTTATTGTGGCCCAGGGAAACTTGTCAATAAATCATATCTTCTTTGTCTTCATTTTCTAAATGAACTGCCGTATGAGCTGCTGATTGTAGATCACGTATTGGGAATCCCAGTACTTGCCAAGCCACTGCCTGACAAGGCTCTTTTATGCTGAAGTATTTCATCTTTTGGATAGTGTTCTCGGTTTTCTGTGGCTACTATGAATACAGCCATATCACTGCCCTGTAAGACTAAAGTATTTATTGGCGTTGAATATGAATAAAATCCTCTCGGATAAGAAGCCGAGTGAGTCCATCGATCACTTTGCTAGTTACCCGAGAGGATATTTTCACAAATTTTACTTCGTTGAGTTAAAGTACTCAACTTTTATATATGCTTGAAACATTTTTGAGAGAAGTGTACTGTATGGCACCGATTATTTATTAACATCGTTTTATCTCTTGGTTTCTTTGCATTCACATTTTAGCACTGAAGCCACCATTTTGCGGAGATCGTCTTCTGTACTCAAACATACCTATTGTATATATTATTTCTAAAAGGTATTTTATGTCACAAGCCATTATCTCCCTTAATATTTAACGAAAATCGGTAAATGAGGTATCATTTTAAAGATTGAGGGATCCGCTTTGATCATATCATATTTTAGAAAAGTAATTTTTCAGATTCGATCCTTGAAAGGCTAAAAGGTCAATATATCTAAAATGCAGTTTTTTTGTGTCAAGAGACATTTATCTCACTGGATACCTAACAGAAACAGATAAATGAACTATCATAAAGATTAAGATCTCCGCTTTGTTGACATCATATATAAAGACAGGAATTTTTCGAAATTCCATCCTTAATGGGCAAAAGTATTAATATTTCTACAACGCGTTTTTGTACCACGGGTCATTTATCTCCCTTGATATCCAACCGAAATAGATAAATGAGGTATCATTTTAAAGATTAATGTCTCTGCTTGGGTTACATCATATCTTAAGAAAGGAATTTTTCTAAATTTTACTCTTAAAGGGCAAAAGTATTAATATTTTTACAATGCGTTTTTGTGTCACGAGCCTTTTATCTCCCGTGATATCTACCCGATATAGATAAATGAGATATCATTTAAAAAGAATAAGGTCACAGCTTTGGTCACATCATATTTTAAGAAAGGTATTTTTTGGAATTGGACCATTAAAGAGCAAAAGTATCATTTTTACCGTAACGAATTTTTTCCACGAGCCATTTACCTTCCTTTATATCTAACAGAAATCGAGAAATGAGGTATTATTTTATAGATTAAGGCCTTTGCTTTGGTAAAATAATATTTTAAGAAAAGAATTTTTCGGAATTCTACCCTTAAAGGGCAAAATTATACTTATTTCCGTAACGTATTTTTTTGTTATTATTATTATGAGTCATTTATCTACCTTGATATAAAACCGAAATAGAAAAAGTAGGTAAAGATTAAGGTCTCTGGATTGGTCACATCATATCTGAAGAAAGATTTTTTTTTTTTGTAATTCGACCCTTAAATGGCAAAAGTATAATAATTTCCATTATGTGTTTTTTTTATTATTATGAACCATTTATCTCCCTTGACACCAAGCCGAAATCGATAAATGAGGTATCATTCAAATGATTATGACCTCCGCTCAGGAAAAATTATAAATTAAGAACGGAATTTCACCCATAAAGGGAAAAAGTAATAAATGTGAATGTTTGGCGTATGAGACAGTTCGGAGCTAAACATAGCAGCAACGCATATCACAGAGATATTAGTAAACTCCTTCACTTTTATTACATACTTATTACACTAAACATATAAACAATTGAACAAATGAGCCTGTTTTTCTTTCATCCTATTACAAACCAACAACAGAATTCTTTCTTTTCACGATCGCTTGGCCGTGTGTTTCGAGAACTGTTCACAAAACTGCGATTTTTCATCATCAGCTAATTTTTTGTAGTCCAGATTGCATTAAAAACTTTAAATTATTATCTAAATTCTTAGGATTATTGTTAGCTTGAAGAATTATTTAAAATTTCTTCCATAAAAGTTCGCGTCATTGTTGTTAGAGTCCCTTTTCTAGTTATTGCAAGTTTCTTTGAATTATAAATAGCATAAGCTTGGTAGTAGTTTTATTAAAATTCTATAGCATAGGTAAACTTTGTTGTGTAAGTTATTTAACAGATTTAGTTTCTTATTTGCCGTAACTAATTCAAATAAGTACCGATAGTTAGAACTTCAGTTGTTATTGTCACATATTTAGACTGTTCGGGTTAAAATACGATTTTGTCTACATCTAAATCTACATATATACTCTGCAATTCACATAATTGTAGGTGGTAGAGGGTGCTCAGCACCAAAGCTAATCTCTTTGCTGTGCATTCCAATCCCTAATGGTACGAGGGAAAAAAGAATTCATATAAGAATCAGTCCGGCACCTTATTTCTATAATTTTATCTTTCCTGTCCTTCCGACTCAAATAGGTTGGTGGAAGAAGTATTTCACTACACTCAAAAGTGAAAGTGGGAGTACGCATGTTTACCAATAAGTTTAAACGAAACGTGTGTCGTCTATCTACCAGAGATTCCCAACCTAGTCTACTAATCAGTTCTGTGACGCTTTCATAAGGACTGTAGCAAGCGGTCACGAATCGAGCGGCTCTTCTCTGTAATTTCTCTATACTTTCGATCAACCCCCTACGAAACGGGTCCCAAATGGCACAACAATAATCCAAATGTGGACGCACAAGAGATTTGTACGCTATCTCCTTTGTTTGTTCATTACAATTTTTCAAGATTCGACCTATGAATCGCAGCCTAGAATTAGCTCTTCCTACTAACGAATTAATGTGTATGTCCCATTTCATGTTCCTTTGTACTGTTACTCCCAAATATTTCATAGACTCGACCATATCAATAACTGTATTGTTTAACTCGTATTTCTGAACGATTGGATTCTTTTTGTTTGTTATTCTTATTGTCTTGCACTTTTTACAATTTAGGGTAAGTTGTCACTCAGCGCACCAAGCCAAATAACATCCAGATCGCGCTGAATTTCTAAGCAATCGGCCAAATTTCTTACTTCCCTATAAATAACCGCATCATCAGCAAACAATCTAAAAAGGCTTTTCACTTTGTCTCCGAGATCGTTTATAAAAATTAAGAAAAGAAGTGGTCCTATTACACTTCCTTGAGGTACACCGTATGTAACATCTAGATTAGAAGAACTTTCTCCTTCAACGACAACGTGCTGCGACTGACCAGTTAGAAAATCCTTTATCCATTCACAAAGCTGATCCGATATACCGTACGCTCGAAGCTTTGCTAAAAGGCGGTTTTGTTATTTAATTAGTTCTGTATCAGTAATATAACAGCCTGGTAATAGTAAATAATATAAAAAATTATCCCTAAATAGCATCGATTATTTCACAATAGATCATACAGTATCGTTATCCTAAATTCCACTACAGATATTTAAAATTTCGCAGAAAAACACAATCGTATGTTAAAGTAATTAACCTGCTCTGCCTGTAAATATAATTGTCTTTAATTGTTATCTAATACCTTAAAATAAAAACTTGTTAGCTATAAAAATAATAATTTGTAACTAACTAATTAGTTCTTATACATACTAGCACTAAATAGTTTCGACCATCCATCTTAAGTTCATTTTGAAATTTATTAACATAAGTTTTATTAATTGGCTCTTAAGTACTCTAGTTACATAGTTGTTACATATAAAGATTCAATTTAAATTCATATAAATAAAAAATTTAAAAGTCAGTTGAGTTAAGAAATTTACAAGCGTAAGTTAATTTTTGGTGAATTGAGCACTGGTTTGGGGGTGTGAACAGCTGTGCACTAAACCAGAAATAACTTCGTCATCAACTAAGTTTTACCATCTAAATTAGTTTGAAGCTTTCGATTATAGAGTAAAAGGTTAGGATTATTTTTAGTGCGGTGAAATAAAAACATTTATCACTCGGCAATAGAGCTTCAAATAACAACTTTTTAGCAGAAGCAATTTAAGTATTTGAAAGTATTTTTATCTACCTGTTAATTACAATAACTTAATTGAGGAGTAAAACGCCTGTCATATTTAATAAAAAATGTTAAATATATATATATAATTTATTAGAAAACTTTATCAAGTACGTTGCGAAGGGGTTGGGTTGTAGTTGGCGTAAGAAGTGGTTCAATTGGGCATGTAGGGAAGAGGAGATGCGGGAAATAAATGAGGCTCTCCTATGGTGTTGTTCACTTTGTCTTAGGGTTGGTAGGATGAGGTAGATGCGCGAAAGGATCACTGAGTTGCGCGAAAGGATCGGGGTTCTTGAGGCTCGTCCTGTGGATGCTCAGCCTGTGGAGGCTCAATCAGTGGAGGCGTGGCCTGTAGTGGCTGAGCTTGTGGATGCTCATTTTATTGTGGCAGAAAGTGGTTTGGAGGATGTTGAGAAGGTTGGGTGAGAGCTGATAACAGTTAGTATTAGAAATATGGTTCACAGGATGAAGAAGCCAGACACTTCTGATTTTGTGTGGAAAAATAGGTTTGACCTGTTGTTATAGTTAGGAGGAGAAGAGCCTAATGTAGCTGCAGGAGTAGGTAAGATGCAGCAGGACTTTCGAAATAAGGGCGTGCAAGGCAAGAATAGGAAAAAAAGGGTTCTGCCGCTAGATAGTAGCCATGAGAGCGGTGTATTATCTCTTTGGCAGGATCAGTTAGGTACAGGTTACCAGGTCACAGGTTTTTCAAACCTAGTGCAAAATTAGGCCAGGTAGTAGAGGATGTATGTTCACTTTGTAGTAGTTTCATTAAGGACGATAGAGTAGTGATAGTGGGAGATGCAGGGAATAGTATTGATAGAAACGCGAGTTATAGAATAGAGACTGACCTAAGGAAGGTGGTGAAAGAGGTACAGCATCAGAGTGGAACTCATGCAGGTCCTAAGGCGCCATGACCGGCCAAAATTGAACTATGCTGTGAGGCGAGTAAATGTGGAAACGGAAGAGCTACTTGGGAAAGGCGTTAGTTCCGTCTTGGGGCATATACCTGTGAACACCATTGGTATGGCCTACACCTAAATAGAGGCAAAGGGGTACTTTCTGAGTTGTTAGCTAAGGCAGTAAGGGCGCCCATGGGGTGGCTTTTTTTGGTTAGGGGCTGCTGGTGAAGGGAAGGAAATAGTGATCAAAGTGATACTGATTGCAGATCCATGATTGGAAAAATGTTAAAGAAATAGATGAAGTTGCTGAAAAAAATAATTGATTCGGGTAAAACTGGGAATGAGGAAGTAAATGCTGAAAATATAAAGCCAGTACTAAGGGTGTTAATGGTAAACTGTAAAAGTATAATGAACAAAGTAATCAATTTTGCAAACTTAAAAGTGATACACGAACCACAAGTAATAATTTGGGGTAGAAAGTTGGTTAACATAAGAAATACTAGACAGTAAGGTTTTTCCAATTGTAAATACTAGACAGTGAGGTTTTTCCTAATGGTTACAGAGTGTACCGCAGATGTAGAGTAGCAATTGGTGGAGGAGTTTTCATGCTAGTTAGCAAAAACTACCACAGTTCACTAGTGTTCATAGATCAAGACCATGAATTACTTGGGGTAGATTTCTGAGGTAATACAAAAGAAAAACTCAGGGTTTTGGCTGCTTACCGCAATGGAAGAATGACAGATGATAATGAGACACTTGGAGAGAAATTAAATTCATACTCAGATTTCAGAGGTGAGAATAGAATGGTCATTATTGGTGGGGATTTAAATTTACCAGGTGTAAACTGGGTAGGAAATAAGATTAATAAGACAAGGGAACAGAGATTTGCAAATACCTTAATAAGGGAAAGAGGATTTACACAAACGGTAGAGAAAAACACTAGGAGACAAGATATTTTGGATATATTGCTAATAAAGCCCAATGATAACCTTGTAGGGTGTCAAGTAACCGAAGGAATAAGTGATAATGAAGCAGTTCTGGTAGATATTATAGGATTCAGTGAAGCAGCAGCCAGAATTGAAGGGAGAAATTGGTACAATTATGAAAATACACAGATTTCAAATTTGAAGAGATATTTCAGGGAACGATTCAACAAATGCAAGGTAGGCACAAGATCAGTAGAGTCAAGGAGGGAACAGTTCAAGGAGATAATAAGAAAGGGGGAAGAAAAATTTATTACAGAGCAGAACATAAATAGAAGTAGAGAACCTGTGTACTATAATAGGGACGTGAGGAGGTTAGAGAGGTTGGTAAGAAGAGAACATAACAGAATTAAGAGACAGCAAGGTAGTTGGGAATATTTAAAACAACTAAACAAGGACATAATAATAGAAAAGAAAGTGGCTAAAGATGGGTTTATGAAGAGTATTGTCAGTGCAAGAGGACCACTGACTGATGCATCTAAAAATTTCTATGGCTATGTTAGAAAACAGAGAGGAAGGGAGGGTGTTGAGACACTTATAGATAAGGCTGGAGAAGAAGTTAGTGAGGATTTGAAAAAGGCAGAGATTTTAAGTAACTGGTTTAGTGAGAGCATTAGGGACAATGAATCAGAAATGGGAGGGTCTAATTCGGAGAACGAGATTAACAACACAATTAGAAATAAAGATACCAAAAAATTTGAAATACATCCTGAGGAAATCATGAAGGAAATAAGAAAGCTGAAAAAATATAAAGGGGCTGGTGAAGTTAATATTACTACCGATATCTTAAAGATAGCCAAATGTGACATTGTACCTTATCTTGAAATACTATTTAAATTGTGTAGGGATACTTGCTGCTTACCAGAGGACTATAAAAGTGCGATAGTAGTGCCGGTACATGAAGGAGGGGTGAGAAATAGAGTCGAAAATTATAGGCCAATCAGTTTGACATCAGTGGTAGGTAAATTAATAGAAAGATTGATGTGAAAACGCAGCAGAAACATATGTGAGGAACGTAAGTGGTTTTCACGTAGGCAACATGGCTTTAGGCAAGGATATTCATGCGAATCTCAGTGTAGCACTAGATCTGTCAAAGGCGTTTGACAGAGTGAGTCATAAAATGGTAGTAAATCAATTAAAAACTATTTTAGCTGATGAGGAAGTTTTATTCTGGGTAAAATAATTTTATAATGTAGAAAACAGAAAGATAGGGTAGGAAATGCAGTATCAAAAGAAGTGGTAATAAAGACAGGAGTGCCGCAGTATTGGGACCATTGCTATTCATTATTCTAATGAATAATTGTGTTGATTGTTTACTATCTAAAATTATACTCTTTGCTGATGAGATAATCTATCTATATATATATCTATAAATGAGAAAATAAGAAAGTTCGGATGTGTGTTTGGATGTACGTCTGCAATCAATCACGCCTTAATAACTCAACATATTTAAATGAAATTTTGCATGAAGTCAGTTAATTGCGTGCGAAGTGTTATAGGATAGATTTTATCCCGCAAAAACGCATAGTTCTTTTATAAATTGCCATTAATATCAATTCGGAAGCAACAAAGAGTTTTCTTCTTCGTAGATAGCCGTGCCACGTTTACTCTTTGCTTTTTACGTATATCGCAAACACTACTTTTCAGAAATAAAAGCAAAAACCTTCTTACATATGCAAATTTGTGTTTAGTTTAAAAGACATAAAACCGACGCACTTGACAAATAATAGTTTGGAAGCACGAAATATAAATCTTGTCCTATCCCAGGTTGGAAGCCACTTAACTTTTGGCCACAACCTGAAATATTGAGGACACGGGTTCGATACCTGAGGCAAGGAGCGGCTCTCGCCAAAGGATTTTGGATGGAAAGTAGGCAGGCAAACTCACGCTAGAAATGACAAAGCCAATTCCAGAACATCGGAGTTTAATAACTTCAAACTAGTCTACAGACAGTTTGAAATAGGTTGTTAGGTAATGCTAGGTGCGGGAGAGAAAGTTACTGCTTCCCCAAGTCAGATCCGCTGGTCAACTACGGCAGCAATAATACGCAGCAGTACAGCGATGCAAACTGTACAGCACTACGTAGCAACTTGATGGTACTGGCCCCTCCCTGTGGTCTCCGTGATCCTTTATACTAGTTCAAAACAGTTAACCTCGTGTCACTTGGCTGAATCTTATTTAACCATGAACAGCAGCACGCCTGCTCGACCAGTGTCGTTGTAAACAAAACCAATGGGTGACACAAACTCTTATTTACATGATACTCCTTTTCCATCTGACCCTGACGGTAGCGCGCCTTCCTATAAGGTCTATTTATCCCCAACAGACCATGCTCTGCATCTGACCCTATCTGCAGCGCGCCTTCCTATACCGTCTATTGATTCCAAATGACCGTTGCACCCCAACGCGTCTGCCCGCTTGGCTGTCCAACACGTGTAGCCAACACAGCGTAGGCAATACACAGGCTACATCTAAATATCTTTTTAACAATTATATTTTACTTTAATATTGAGTATATTACAATCTGTACTTAACCTTAAGTTCAGGAAGAGAATTCTTCAGTTGCATACCTGAAATGGCATAACACCTCAGGTATCACACCGTAATTCCGTTCATAAGCCTAATATATGCTTCATAATATATGTTAAAAATCAAAGTTTTAAAAAAAATATTAAATACTAAGAGTATACCAGCACAAAAGTGACAAAATGGTAGTCCGCGAAGAGGCAGTTTTTGTATGTTCGTGACGAATATGAAACAGTTTCGTTTCCAACTCGGTTCGGTTTATTGCCTTTGTTTCTTTTTTCTGCTATAGATTCTCTGTAACATTACAATTTTTTTTTAACAAAATTTAAAACTTAACAGAAGATAACAAACCATTTTTTGTTTTTATTTTAACTTTCTGTAGAAATCAGTTAAGTAGTTGCCTAAGAAAAAAAAGTGTTTTTTTGCTTACTGTTGAATATTCTGCTAATAACTATTAAATCCTTCACTTAAAACGAATGTATTCAATAGTCTAAGGTAGAAACTTTTCGTTTCGAGAAGCCATGTTAAGAGTAGTTTACACAGCGATATACGTCGTCACTAACACGGCGCTTATGAAAGCAGCTTATTTATTACTCTAATAATTACTAAATTCCAGCTGCCTGATGCTATAACAAGAATATTCAGGTCCAGGTAGCATTTCAACCTAACCACTATCTACGCTGATATTTCCACTACAAAATCAAACGATAGGGTCACACCTAACACATTAAAAGAATCGGAACTAATTTCGAGTTGTAGCAACAGTTTCAATATGAGGTTTCCTTATTAGCTTAGCATAAATTATCATAATTAATTTTATTATACACCTTCAGTATGAATTTCAGCTGGACTAAAACACGCGCACTAACATAATCACTGTATTGCGACGTAAACTTGACTTGCAACATTAACGTAAGAGTATGAATTTTGGACTTTCCGTTGTACAGTGTAAGTTACGAGCATTTTAGAATACGTTTTTAAATTACTTTATTTTAATAACTGTCATGGTCCTGATGCCATACATAGTTCATGTGACTGGATGTAGTTCCACATGAATTTATTATTTACTTCGCTTTTCCAACCACCATATTACAAAGGTCATTTTTCAGACAGATTTTAGCGGTTGCTTTGTATCACGGTCTGAAATTAATGGGTCAAGTTTATATCACAATTCATGATGTCACTAACAATCAAATAGTGAATGTATTAATGTGCGGTTGATAGAACCCTTGATATTTTAGCAACAATATTGGTGGATTTTGTGGTTTGGTTGAAATACAGCTTGAAGCAAAATGACAACTGAAACTTTATAGTAATTTAAGATGATTTCATGAGGGCCAATTTAGTGACATGTATCGCGTTGTACTTAAATTGTATCAAAATATTAATAATAGCTCCGGAACAGGTAATATAAATCTGTACTTCAGTTGCGGACGTAAAGTAGTGTGACATTTCAGGTATTAGACCGTAATTCGATTCGTAATATGTGTCACAATATGTGTGAAATATCAAAATTTGAGTCATAGTAATGATTTCAAAGGAGCTGTATTAACGAAGGTTATGGTAAGTTTGCTACACTGCCTGGACCAGAATGATTACTAATATTCCATGGTGCACAGTGGATTTGGAGTTCAGAATGTGGTTACCATTGCGAATTCTGACTATAAAGATGTCAGAATGTGCTCAAGAAGTCTACGCCACTAAGAGGGCGTCCATTAATTACGTGGGGTGAAAAGGGGTGGGGAGGGAGAAATCCGGTGAAATCTCACGTAGCATTTGAAACTCCTGAAGGGCAGTATAGCTAAAAAAAGAAAAAAAGATCCACAAACGACGAGGATACCGACTTTAGGGGGAGGGGGGGGGTGTTCTCGGAAGTAGGAGAGCTAAAAAAAAGGATCTAAAGTAGGGTTGGGGAAGTCCCGTCAAAATCTCACGTCATTGTAGGGGGACATCTCACTACGGGAGAGGTGGGGGGTTAGGTAATATGTAAAAAACATCTTACGTAATTAATGGACGCCCCCTAAGTTAGTAATGTTTGTAACCGTGTTTTTTGGCGTGCATTACATCTTTGTTACCTACATCCCGGCTTTGACGAACGCTTTTCATTGAAGATTAAAAGCCAAGGAAGCGGATGACCAAATTTTTAACCCTAAAGGAGAATTTTTTCTGCTGGTCGTACTCTGAATAGTAACATAAAATTTTATACCATAACACACTTTCAAGCAGACGAAGTCGCGGGTAACTGCTAGTGCTATATAAAAGGACCAAAACTCTAGAGGACTGTTAACAGTCAGGTTGCTCTGGACAGGATATCAAGTTGGGTTGGTAAGCATGGGATGAAGATAAATGCAAAGAAGAGTCAGCTTATTAGATACCAAAAAAAAAAAAAGTTGATTATAATTATACGGTCGGGAAATAATTGCAAGCTGCAGACTAGAAATGTAAATATCTTGGCATTACATTTGATAACAAGCTTAACTGGTCAAGACACAGGGACAGGTGGTAGGAAAAGGTTTCAAAATTCTGCACTTGTAGGAGAGAGTGGTGAGGGGTTGTACGAGGGAAGTAAAGGAACTGGGTTACAAAACTTCGGTCAGACCATTGTTCGAATATGGTAGTGTAGTATGGGACCCACATTTTGAGTATAAAAAACCAGTAGCTGTAGAGGGTACAAAAAAAGGACTGCTATATTTGTTTCTGGAAATTATCGCAAAATGGAACCGGTAACAGATATGATAAAAGAGATGGAATGGGAATCATTGTAAGACAGGAGGAGGAGTGTGAAGAGGGTCATGGGAGGATACAAGGCGTATACCGGTGTTGAGGCATTGAAAGATATTGGTGTAGGTATTAAAAGTAGTGCTTGTAAGGGAAAATATTACCATGACCACAAGCTGGCACTGGATTTCAGGCACAAGAGTGTGGGAAGATTCTTTTTCTTAGGTAAGGGTGTCAGGGATTGGAATAAGTTACCAAAGAAAATGATGAATTATTTACCAAAAACGTTGAAAGAATTCAAAGTTTAAATTTGTAGAGGGCAAATGTAGGTGGGTGCAGTAAAAAGGGAAGATAGGTGTATAGGGAAATTTCCACCGGAGCGTGTGCTTCATTGCAATTAAATTAAATTAAACCTTACTATTCATCGTATTCGCGAAATTTTCGCACGGGTCATCTAGCCTTCTGCCAGTTGTGGCTCATTTAAATATGGTCATGGATACCTCTGTGTACACTTCCCTTTATTCGCGCATCGTGGATTCAAATTTAATCTTGCACAATCACCATGAATCACGTGGGTGCGCAGACTTCCGCGGTCGTTGACGATATTATCTTGGTTGTCCTGGTTGAACAGCATCAATTTATCGAAACCTATCGTTTCGGCAATTATTTTGTGGCCTTCTTTATAGTCTGCGCACCGTAATTAAAACATTATAACCAATTTCAGTTGCAGGAAATTTTGTGTTGGCCAATGAAATCACTATGTGTGTGCCTCTTCTCTTGGCCGGATTTGTCACTTACTCCCTCAACATTGATGCTGCTCTTTCTTAAACAGGGCTTAGATATTACATTTACACCAAATACCTCATTCTTGTTGTTTTTCTCCAGAGATCACGTGAACATTTTCACGAAATTCCGAACACTTGAGAGCTCCTGATGTGTCATTTTCACAAATAACACAACTTTTTATTAAATTGAAAGTTTAAGCTTATTAAAATATTATGTGTCACTGTAAAATATGTATAGTGATAAAAAAATGCATGCTTAAAGAACATAAATTGTAACACAAAGAGTCAGGTTTTTGAAAAAATATACATTCTTTGCTTATTGCATTCGCCATGTCAGCGTCGAGGCGGGAATGGACTGGAGGCAAGGAATGGAAAAGAATTCGGGTGAACTTTTTAAAGGAACCATCATGGCATTCATCTGGAGTGATTTGGGGAAACCATGGAAAAACCAAATCTGGAAGGCTGGAAGGGGATTCGTCCCGAGTCCTCCCGAATGCGAGACCATAGCGTTACCGCTCACCCACAACGCCCGGGAAAATGTCTTGGTAAATGTTTTAGTAAAAATAAATACTTCTGCAACAATATTGATAATATTATTACATACTTTGTTTTAATGGTTTTATTGTTAACCTATATCAGTCAAAGACAAAGGTAAAGAAGCGGTGATGAAAAAAAAAGTGTTTGGTTTTCTTAACATCACATCATTATTAACAGAGATGTGACTTTTTTGAGATACAAGTATTTGAAAAACAGATACAAAAAACGTATTTTTATCTTGTATCTGAAATACTTTTCTTAATCTATATTTTGTATCTTGTACTTAGATACTTCTTCTTGTTGTCATTGTATTTTCGAAATACTATTTACGCATTTTTTATTACGGCATCATAAATACAAAGACAACGGAGCGCATTCATAAAATTCATTAACCTATACCAAAGGACAAGATTGTATGGTCTAATTATCATTGCCTGCCTTAATTGGGGCGAAATATGAAAGCCGCTAAAATACACCCACCCATCTGTATATTGTCTTGTATTTTCTCCGCGACAATTATTATCGTGGCAAATTATGTTTGGTGTGACTTAGTCGAATTATTATTATTGAATCATAAGCGAGCACGACGGTATAGAAAAGTAAATAATTAAACTGATCACGTTAATTTTTATTTTATTTTAGATTTCACTTGGCAGGAACTGACAGTAGGTTATTTGTGTGAAGAATGCTCATGAAACTTCCATTAATTATACCACTAGCTAAGTTTTGAAGACAAAATTTCTTTGAAATCCTTAAACTCTCAACTAAGCTGTTAGCATTATTGTTAGCGAGAAGTATTATATTTACCTATAAAAATGAGTTTCATATTCGCATCATTGTTGTTAGATAGTCTCTTTTGTTAATCACAAGTTTTATTGATTTACAGATAGCTGAAAGTATTTAATTAAGAATATTATAGTACACAATGTAGTATAAATGGCAAACATTGTTTAAAAATTTTAATTTCTTATATACAGTATCTTACTAAATCTATAGTTTGAATTCCAATTGCTGAGGTTACTGTACTTATAATAGGAGCTGTTCCGTTTAGAATATAATTTTTTGTTATTTAATTAGTTCTGAAATATTAAAATAACTTCTTGCCAGTAATAAATAGTAATATCAATAATTTGTAAATAATGGTTGGTGTTACTCCCAGTTGTATTATGCAAGATCACTATTTTAAATTGCCCAGCCGATTAAGTTTTGAAATTCATAAGCATAAGTTAAATTCACTGTTATATTCTGACTAAAATATAATTGTTGTTTAATTATTTCATAATAAATTAAAACACATATATATATATATATATATATATATATATATATATATATATATATGTGTGTGTGTGTGTGTGTGTGTATGTACGTATGTGTAAATAACTGATTAGTTATTATTCACACTGGCACTAAAATCTATCGACCTGTGAAATTCCATCTTATGGTCAATTTTGAAGTTAAAAAGCATTAGTTTTATTTTAATTACTTTTAAGTAATTTTCACCTAATTATTACTTATATTAAAGTGATTAAGGAATAAAGCTTCATTAAAAAAAATCATTTAAGTTCAGTGTAATTTTTATTTTTATTTTTATGAGACCATCAATCAAATTTTGATATATAGAATATCGTAATTTAATACTTAAGGTTTGTGTAAAAGGCACTTGTAGATTTTATTCGGGACAGTCATGCCTGGAAAGCGTAACGCCTGTCGTAGACATGGCGAATGGCTTGGATTCCAGTGAGTGTAGAAAATGGTTTCAAGGGTAATGGAGGGCAGAAGGAAAAAGGAAAATAAATGAGCCTCTTCCACGGTATCGTCCGCTGTGTTTTAGGAATAGAAAACTTTCAGATCAGGATAGGAAAATTTTAGGCAGGACAAAATGACCACGAGTTGGGCGACATGATCAGGACGTTGCTTGACAGGGTCACGGTCCTTGAATCTTGGCCTGTGGAGGCTCAACCTATACGAGCACTTCCTGTGGAGTCTCTGCCTGTGGTTACTCAACCTGTGGAGGCTCAGCCTGTGGAGGCTCAGCCAATGAAACCAGAAAATAGAGATGGAAGGTTTAATGAGGAGGGTGGGAAGGAGAATGTCAGAGAGCTGATAAAAAATCTTAGGGGAAATGTGGTTAACTGGATGAAGAGGTCAGAAACTTCAGAAACTGTAGGGATAAGTAGATTTGACCTATTACCTGAATCAGATGGGGAAGAGCCTCGTGTAGACATAGAAGTATGTAAGGTGGAGCATGTCTTTATTAATAGAAGCGTGGAAGGAAAAACTAGGAATAAAAAGGTTTTGCTGTCAGCTAGTACCCATAGGAGAGGTGTAGGCCCTGTTCTGCAGGATCAATAACTCACAGGCCTCCAGGTCACAAGCTTTTTCAACATTAGGGCATGTAATAGGGGATATAGGATCACTCTATTGGGATTTCACTCTGTATGATAAAGCAGGGACAATGGGAGGTGCGGCAAATATTATTAATAGCAACACAAGTTATAAAATAGAAAGTGATGTAAGTAAGGTATTGAAAGAAACACAGCATACCAGGGTGGAACTCGTGCAGGTCTTAAGTCACTTTGAACGGCCACAGTTGAAACACACAATGAGGTGGGTAAACATGGAAACGGTGGTGTGCTCAGGAAAGACATTAGTTCTGTCTTGGGGGTTATGCCTGTGGACACCTTTGGTAAATGGGGTATCGCGTAAACCAAAATAGAAGGTTGAAGGGGGCACCTTCTGTGTTATTAACTAAAACTGTAAGGGATCAAACTTCCAGTAATTATGGGGTTAGGACTGTGCTTGTTTTTAGGTTAGGGGGTGCTGATGAGGGGATAAAAATAAGTGATCAAATGGATAATGATTGTACATCTGCGATGGGAAAAAACATAACTACCAGGCACTATGGAATTTATGTTCTAAATCACCAAAAGCATATGAAAAATATTTGGACTTGATAGGGAAGTAACCAAAGTCTCCATGCGCAACCCGATGGAATTCTTATTATAATTCCATAAAAGGCCTTTTAGCAGTGCTGGAGCGTCTTAAGGAAACCATGAAAAGCCTTAATCCACCTCCTTTTAAGGACCGTGAAATACATTCTTATGTGAATTTGCGGACTGTTCAAAACTAAAAATAGATGTTATTCAAAGTCTGCAGGGAGACTCTCAATACAGTTATCTACTACCCGCAATAATGAGAATCCAGCATATGGTTAAATGTCTTAAAATGTAAAATATAAAATATTGCGGCACTTTATCAGATGTCATTGAAGAAAATCTAAAAAAAAGTTTTTGCAGTTGGAGACTGTAGCAAACCTAATGTCCCATCCGTTTTCTAAAATTAAATGGGTACCGAAAGTGTTTAAAAAAAACATTTAAAAGAGCTTATCCTGATTGATACGCGGAAAATTAATCAATCTGAAAAAAATTGGCTTTAAAGATCAATGGAGAGGATATAACAAAAAAGACAACAAGATGGATCTTATTAAATATTTTTAGAGAACTCTATTTCCTCTATTGCTAATGTCACTAGTGGAAACAACACAGTCTACTGGCAGCATCGATGACCTAGAAACACTTCAGTGCCTAAGTAATAAGGAGAAAGTTCTAAAAATTTTAAATACTTCTCCAACAATAAAAAAATGTTTTCAAAATATAACACCTGCTTGTCGAGTTCTGCTCCTGTGGAGCGAATGATAATGTGACCCACTCGAAGAAAAATGAGTGATCAGATGTTTGAAGATCTGCTATTAACTTACTAATGTTTCATTTAAAATTTTAAAGAACACCTTGTTCGTTATAGAAAAAAAAACTATGTTTCAAAATTAGAAAAATGCATTATGTAAAAAAGTATTTTATTTTTAAAAACTATTTTGAAAATATGTATTTTGTATCTTGTATTTAAAATACCATTTCCAACAGTATCTTGTATTCCACATACTTTTTATATGGTATCTTGTTCATCTCTGATTATTAATTAACTTCCAGAAGATTTTACAATCTGTCCATTGTGTCGTTTCTGTATCAGCTAATGTTTAGAACGCATTGTGGCTTTTCTTAATAATCACAACGCGTTGTGATCAAATCTCATGAGCGTATTCGTTCGTTGGGCCTAACGCGGCCAAAGAAGCCGTCATTCATGACTGCGCTTTCAGGTTAATGTACTCTTCTGTACACTTTTGTTCTGTTTTGTTTTGTTTTGTTCTGCCTCTATATTTGCGTACATAACAGCTAAAAACTGTCGAATAACGGGAATTAGATAAAGATTGCATCCCTCGTTGCCTTTGATCAATATGCAATATGCTTAAAATTCCTTCAAAGTTATTTTTGTTTTGTTTCTGCAGCTGTTCTTGGATCACTTGTTTCAAATTGAAACGCTATCATTCTCCTTATTTAAAAATTAACAGATATAGAACAGCATTGTAAGAACGATGTATTTTGCATGATTCGTTGTAATCCTTCTCTTCTTCGTTGAAAATTATATCACAACCTGCGTACTCATTGTCCACAATTACACTTTGATTGACTTTTCGTATTTTATTAGGTTTCTTGTCATCGTATTTTGATGTTTAATCGTCGTGTTGCTATTCTAATAAATATTCTTCCCATGTCTTTGGTCGAAACTTCAAAACAAACTTTCATTTAATTCATCGATCTTTATTTCTTTTTTACTTTACTAATTCGTATCCGAAGATTACGAAGGTCCTCTATAAGCAGTAACTATACATCTTCAACCCCAAACGTTCACACTAAACCTTCTTGCTCGTCCGCTGGTTCTTTTTACGCTGCTGTTTCCCTAGCAACCAACTCCTTTTTTTCTCTCTCTCTTTATAACTTCTCCACGTTATGCCACATTTTTTTTTTTTTTTTTTGCTGTCGTCAGTCTTTAGACTGGTTTGATGCAATCCTCCATCCCTTCCTATCCTGTGCTAACCTCTTCATTTCAACATACCCCTAACAACCCACGTCCTCAATTATCTGCTTCATAAATTCTAATCTCTGTCTTCCTCTACAGTTCTTACCTTCGATTGTTCCCTCCACTAACAAATTAATCAATCCAGCATGTCTCAAAATATGACCTACCAGCCTGTCTCTTCTTTCTGTAAGCTTCTTCCATAAACTTCTTTTCTCACCCATCATTTCCAAAACTCGATCATTTCTTACTTTGTCTGTCCACCTAATTTTCAGCATTCTTCTGTAGCACCACATTCCAAATGCTTCAAGTCTCTTTCTTTCTGGAATTCCTAAAGTCCATGTTTCGCTACCGTAAAGTGCTGTGCTCCACAAATAGAGTTTTAAAAAGTTCTTTCTAATTCCTAGATCAATATTTGAAACTAAAAAGTTTCTCTTTTTCATGAAGGCTCTTTTTGCTAGTACTATTCTGCTTTTAACATCATTATGCTACATTGTGATGCATTGAATCATTGTCGTTCGTGTTGATTCTTGGCTGTACGGGTGACGCCACGTCGTGATTCGTGTAGCCTACGTTTCGGCCATCATTCTGTGGTCTCCTTCCAGTGCAGAACTGTGTCTTCAATCAGTGTGCGGGGTTGTTATACAGAGTGAGGCATAATAAAGAGCGATTTTTAATAGGCGGTTAAGTATAAATACTTCTTTAAAAAAATTATATCATAATCATAAAAAACGTAAAAAAATATTTTCTGCTTTAGTAAAAAACAGTTATTTTTTGAAGATAACTCCAGTAAGATGGCGTCCATTTAGACACACACTTTCCTCCAGCCGGATCTTGAAGTGACTCATCACATTGCGCAGCATTGTCAGTGGGATTTGAACAATTTACAGTCAGATCCTCTCTTTCAGTGCTTCAATTGTTCTAGGAGGGTATGTTGGTAAACTTTGCTTTTCAGATAACCCCACAAGAAAAAGTCACATGTTGTGAGGTCCGGTGAACGAGAGGGCCAGGTAATATCCCCTTTTCGGGAGATCACATGATTTGGAAACAAACGATTAACGATATTCATGCTTACTCGAGCAATGTGGGAGGTTGCTCCGTCCTGCTGGAAAAATGTCTCAACGTTCACTTCGTAGTGTGCAAGTTGTGGAGTAAGAAAGTTTTCCAATATTTCTGTGCGAAGTCACTGTTACAGCACTGCCAAGGCTATCAAAAAAAGTATGGCCCTATGATCCCTAATGAAGACGGCGAACCACACAGTAGGTTGTGCGGAGTGCAATGGTTGCTGATGCAGTTCTCTAGGATTAACGTCACGCCAAAATCGAAAGTTCTGCTTGTTCACATAAACGGAGAGATGGATGTGAGCTTCATCACTCATCCACAAACGGTTTGCAGTGTCCTCGTCTTGATTAATCAAATCCAAAAATTCTAAGCAGAACAGGCTTCGGTTCACATAATCTGTTTCCTTAAGCGCCTGAACCGTTTGGATTTTATAGGAGTAAAAGTGCAAATCTTAGTGTAAAATTCTTCTCTCAACGGCAATTATTACACTTCGATGTTTCAGGTGTGCGCACAGTTTTTGGTCTCCCATTTTCTTCTTTTTCGTTGACGCCGTCTCTTCAAGGTTCTCAACCCACTTTTTAATCGCACAGGCAGAAGGCACCGGCCGATTCCGATTAATGTTGAAGTTGTTGCGGAATGCTCGACGTGCTAGCTGGTACGAACTACCATTTTGGTAAAATGCTTGACAGCGTACGCACGATTCTATGGGGGCCCAGCGCTCCATTACGACTGAATGCTATTTCACGCCTAACTTAACTGACGCTATCCCCTTCACCTCTCTCCGACGCAGCTTGATTCGCGCGCATTTTAAAATCGTTCAATATTACGCCTCACCCTATATAACCGAGGCCCGTGACCCATCTATAGGGTTCGGTTTACCCGGCCAATCAGAAAGTCCGAATCGTCACGTGTTTCGTTGGCCTGGTGGGGCACGGCGTGGTCTGGTGGGAGGCGACATGTGACCCGCTCTGTCCGCACTAGCGAGAGCCAGGCGTCGTGTAGTTTAAGCCCGTTGTCTTCGTTTAAGTTGCTTTGGCATTTGGCAACTTCCAACACCTTCTTGACCCTCCTTGGGCACCATTTATCTTCGCGCACTATAAGGGTGGTGTTTTCGAAGTTTATGGCATGATTAGCTTCAGCTGCATGCGATGCAATGACGGATTTATCGATGTTGTTGGATCTATAATTTCGGATGTGCTCAAGCTGTCTGTCCTCTACAGTGCGCCCTTATGTACATCCGACCACAGGTGCACGGAATCTCATAGACTACGCAACCTGTAGTGGAGGCAGCTTGTCCTTAACCTTGACGAGCTAGTTACTGACATTGTCCTTTGTAGACAGGTTTTATGTCAACATTTTTAAATAGCTTCCCAATTCTGTCTGTAACGCAACTTATATAGGATAGAACAACTACTTTGCGTTCTTGAGAAGTGAGTTGATTAGATGATGAATTGGCGTCTCTCGTGGCTGAATGCAATTCCCGTCTAAAACAAAGATTGTGGTTGCCATTGGACCTGAAGGCGTGTTGCAGAGCCTCCAACTCCGTGGTCAAACTATTTGCATCACACACTTTCGTCGCTCTTGTATAGAAGGTCGTGACGACGACTCTTTTTGTCGCTGAATGGTGGTGCGGCCCTTAACATCTCAGAAGAATGGGCGGACTTGGCCGAATTTTGTCTCAAATCAACGTTCTTCCCAAATGATGGGAAATTTTATGCCCAAGTGGAAGTAACGGCTATGAACTCACCGCTTTCGTCGACAGCGGCTAACATCTTTTTGGAGGCGCTGGAGACGGAACTATTGGACAACGCGCCCCTCTGAACGGACGCACCACAATACGCGATAGGCGGGGTACATTCGCAGGGACAATTTGTATCGGATAAACCAGTAGCGTATGCTCCTGGAACTTCAAATTCAGTTTCCGAAAAAGAGGCGTTAGCCTTGACGTGGGCAATAGGCCTTTTTTCTTCGGGAGGCATTTCACTGTTTGTAATGATCATAAACCACTTCTTTAGATTTTGTCACATTACATTAGGCTTGCCCCTTCAGTAATTAACTTATTTTAATTATTATAGTTATTCTATGCCAAGTACCGAATGCTATGAGTATCGGTGACTTGCGAGACTGACAGTTGATGAGTAGGTCAGAGAGTGTGGAGTAGTGCAGTGAACGTGTGCATATCATTCCTCTGATTTTTTGTTTGTTTGTGAAAGTGATGGAAAGAATTGTTTTTACACTCTGAAGAACCTGCATCTTAGGATTATATAGTCACTACCAGTAATTTTACTTGTATGTGCTTTAATTACTTTTTTCCATTGGTGGCCGGGTACATTTGTACAGTACAAAACTGTGAATAAATCCTTGGTTTGTGTTCTGCATACAAGTGGAGTTATTTGAAGAAACTTTTCATTATACAGGTATTGATTTGTACCCTAGCCAGCTAATGGTGGCGGCCGAGATTAATTGAACTAACGAAGTCTGATCGTCCTTACATTAGGTGGTCGAAACTAATCATATAGGGGACTAATTTGTGAGTCGGAAGGAACTGTTAGCAAACACGTAATATTCAATAATTTGTTCTCCGACATTTCTTTCCTTTTTTTTTATTGTCACCGGAGCAGAAGTGTCATGCATCTCGGAGAGAGTAGTTGAAAAGCTATCGAGTGTTTACCGTATTGGCCAGTAAATTGGATAATGATTATGTCGGCAACCGGGAAAGGGAATAAGAAGGTACGAAAACAAGTACTGGTGGAAGGAAAAGTAGAAGGAATTACAGTGGAGATTTTTATGTATGTTGTGCCGGAACTGAATGTGGGGTGCATCCTAGGAGTGGACTGGATTGGGGAGGTCGGAGTTTTCCTGTCTATGGGAGAGGATACATGGATTTTTCAGTAAAAGGAGAAAGGGTGCAAGTTGACATAAGAACCAGTACTTATGAGAATTCAAAGGAGAATCAGGGATTAAGAATAGCCTTCGCTGAAGTGGAAGAAGTCGTGGAGGAAGAACAAAAGTCCTATGAAGACGATTATCAGGGATATGAACAGGCAGGAGGAAGTTGTGGCAAATGTCCACAAGAAATCTTGGATGAATTTTCGGAAGTTTTCTCGGAAAAGCCGGGGCTTGTGAAGGGATATAGTTGCCGGTTCAAGGTCAGAGAAGGTAAACCATTTGCGGTAAAGCCTTATCCCATACCGTTGGCGAAGAGAGTCAAGGTGAAAGAAGAATTGGACCATATAGAGGAATGGGGAATAATTGAGCGGTCATAAAGTGACTATGTTAATCCTCTCGTAGTGGTAACCAAAACAGATGGAGCTATTAGGCTAGTTTTGGACGCGCGAGAATTAAACAAGATCTTACTAACTGAGAGGGATCATCCACAACCCGTAGATGACCTGCTTCAGAAATTCCATGGTGCCCGATTCCTCACGTTATTAGACTTAACTTCGTCGTATTGGCAAGTGCCGATTCACGAAGATTCCCGGAAGTACACGGCATTTAGATTTGAAGGCCGATGTTACCAGTTCAGAGTATTACCCTTTGGGTTGAATAATGCAGTGGCCAACTTCATTAGGGCATTGGATCAAGTATTGGGAAAGCAGTTGTTAGAGAAAATACAAGTCTATGTTGATGATATTATCATAGCCACCAGTGCTATCGAGCAGCATTGGAATGTGCTGAGACAAGTCCTAACAGCCTTAAAGGATGGAGGAATGACTATCAAGTTGAAAAAATGCATGTTTCTGAGAACAAAACTAAAATTTTTGGGACACGTTATCACCCCTGAGGGAATTTCGATAGATGAGTCCAAACTTGAGGCCATCAGGAGTTTTCCCAGACCAACTAACAAAACCCAATTAAAGAGTTTCCTGGGGTTGTGCGGATACTATAGGATGTTTGTGCCTGATCAACAACTTAACAGCATACATCTGCGAGGACTAGAGAAAAAAAAATTCACAATAGTTATGGACGGAAGAGTTTGAAGAGGATTTCCAATGAATCAAGGATGCTCTACTGCAGGGGATAGTTTTATCACACCCCAACTGGGAGTTAGACTTGTGCCTCACGACAGACAGCTCGCACTACGGTTTAGGGGCTGTTATCTTTCAGGAAGAGGAAGTTGACGGGCAAGTAATTCACAAGACAATAGCGTTCGCAAGTAGAATGTTAATAATCATGAACTCAGATACTGCGTTACGGAGAAAGAAGCTTTGGCGATTATATGGAGTTTTCAAAAGTTTAGACATTTGTTCCTGGGAAGAAAAGTGACTATCTTTACAGGCTATAAGGCTCTGTCATTTTTAATGAATTGCCGATTGAGCCATGGAAGATTGACTAGGTGGGCACTGTTACTTCAGGAATTTGAGTTCACTATAAGATACATACCAGGGAAGGAGAACATAGTCGCAGATTGCCTGTCGAGATTACCCGTGGGGTTACCCGAACGGGGAATTAACAATATGGATGCTCGGGAAGTGCATTTGAATTTCTTGTTAAAAGTAGAACATGAAGGGCAAATAGTAAACTGGTTGAAGAATATGGAAGCCGAACAAGATAAGGATGAGGTGATAAGGGCAGTAAGAAGCAGTATAGAGGAAGTGGACTATCAAGGAAAACCAAATAAATATTATTGTATATATAAAGGTGTGATATTCTTCCGGAAGGTTGAAGATAGTAAGGAATGGAGGCTTTGGATAACGGAACATTGTGTAGATAAATGGATTTGGCACCATCATTACAGCTATGGCCATTATAGAGCTAACAAGTGTTACTTAATCATAAGGGAACACTGTTATTTTGAAAACATGGTGAGGAGGATAGCTAAAATTCTGGCAACCTGTGAAAGGTTAAAGTTGATAATGTACAAAGGTTGGGAAGGATGAGGAGTATACTACCCTCTGAACCTAGAAAATTATTATCTATAGATTTGTATCGACCCCTACCCATGTCCAGAGGGGGGGGGGGGAGGGTAACTCAAATATTAGTAGTTTTGGATGTGTTCACCAAGTATGCTAAGATGTATCCTCTGAAGAAGGCCTCTACTAAAGCAATACTAAGTAGGGTTGTTGGAGACTATATTATGAAGCTATGGAAGCCTAAGAAGATAATATCAGACAATGGTTCACAATTTGCGAGCGAAGTGTGGGTTGATGCAATGGAGAGTAAGGGAATTGAAGTCCTACGGACGTCGTATTTCCATCCTCAAGGTAATGTGGTTGAGAGAGTTATGGCAGAGATCGGGAGATGGTTCAGGACATATTGCCACCACAACCATAAAAGTTGGGCGAGAGAAGTCAACAAGTTGGAGGTGGTATTGAATGCCATTCCTCACAGTTCCACAGGAATGACGCCTTTCGAGCAGATGTTGAACCAGCCAGTGAAGAGATTAGTTCCTCAAATTGTTGAATTCCCAGAGAAGCAGGAAGGAGATTACAAAGAGAAATTAGAGAGAGCCAGGAAAACTCTTGAGAAGAAGGCAAAGGAGAGGCAAGTCAGACATGATAGGAAGAAGAAATTTACCTCCTATAAGGAAGGAGATCTAGTACTAATACAAACGCATTACAAGTCATCGTTTCTAAACAGTGAAATAAAGAAGTTCAAGATTTATTATGAAGGGCCCTATAAAGTGAAAGAAGTACCAAGAGAAAATGCGTATACGTTGGAATATCCAAAGAGTAAAAAATTAAAGGGTACATACAATGTTGTATCTCTTAAACCTTTTAAATTAGCAGGTTGGTTCTTAGAAGGGTAATAGGTAATTGTACCTAAGTTTTTTGGAAGTGTGTGCCCTTTAGTGCTTAAGGGTAGTCCCTATCCCGAACATTCAGTAACCACCTCAAGGATATGTCGAAAGATGGACGTCGTTGTGTGTTAATAATAGAACTATAAATATGTTCTTTTAGTGTTTGGTGTACTCTTAAGTCGATTTTCTTTGAAGGGGTAGTAAGTCTAAGTACAATTGTTAAAGGCTAGGTTGACAAACCTTTTTAATCGAGCATCTCCAAAGAAAGGAAAAGTTACCTTATCATGGGAAGCTCTGGTAATAACAATCTGGTGTTTCACTGACAAAGATGTATCCTGGATAGAGAGTGATGTACTATCCACAGAAAAAAAACTATTACTGATGTAATGATGTTAATGTTCATGTGCGCTTGAGTGAGGGACAGACGTTTAACCTCAAGAAATTATTATTTGTAATTTTGTGCTTCCTTTCCAGAGAGATGCAATTGTATGTGAAGATATAATTGTATGTGAATGAAATTTTGTGAATATGTTTGTAATTTTGTTTGGTAGGGACCGGCCACCAATAATCTTGTATAGTAATTTAATTCACGGTGTTCTTGTATCAGGTACGGAATTTTTTTTTGTTTTTTTGTTTTTTTTTTTGTTTAACTACCTACTAACAACTAACCTAAAATATGTCCCAGGTTCAAATGTCTTGCCTGCGGCCTCACATTAGAACCGTGACATGGAAGGGGTTGTCACATTACAGTAGGCTTGCCCCTTCAGTAATTAACTTATTTTAATTATTATATTTATTCTATGCCAAGTACCGAATGCTATGAGTATCGGTGACTTGCGAGACTGACAGTTGATGAGTAGGTCAGGGAGTGTGGAGTCGTGCAGCGAACGTGTGCGTATCGTTCCTCTGGTTTTTTTGTTTGTTTGTGAAAGTGATGGAAAGAATTGTTTTTACACTCTGAAGAACCTGCATCTTAGGATTATATAGTCACTACTAGTAATTTTACATGTATGTGCTTTAATTACTTTTTTCCATTGATGGCCGGGTACATTTGTGCAGTACAAAACTGTGAATAAATCCTTGGTTTGTGTTCTGTATACAAGTGGAGTTATTTGAAGAAACTTTTCATTATATAGGTATTTATTTGCACCCTAGCCAGCTAATGGTGGCGGCCGAGATTAATTGAACTAACGAAGTCTGATCGTCCTTATATTAGGTGGTCGAAACTAATCATACAGGGGACTAATTTGTGAGTCGGAAGGAACTGTTGGCAATCACGTACTATTCAATAATTTGTTCTCCGACAATTTTCAATGTTAAAGACCCGTCTTCAAGATTACTGAGAACGCGGTTAAATAATTCACGTTTACAATCGTTTATCGTAAGAGAAAATGAAATACAGTCGGGGATGCATTAAGCAGAATTAGGGAAATATGGGAAGTACAACAGTCCACCCAACCAGATCTTGTCACAGATGAATCAATGAACACAGAAGAAGAAACACCAACATCAACAACTGATGCACAGATTCAAACAAATGAGGAGGATTTTCCAAAGAGAAACAAGCTTCCTGAGGATCTATTTAAAATTTTATAGTTTTCACATTTCTACATGTATGGAGGCGCTATTTTGATTTATTCGCTGTCATCCCAGGATGATAGTCCCTATTTGTTTAATTAAATCAGTCACTCAATTGCTCTGCCATTTTCAAACCCTGAGTAACTTCTTATTTGTACTTTGCTACAACTGCCCAAATACTTACCCTTCTCCTCAGTTTTTTAACATCATCATCATCAGTTTTCTTTCCTCGGGCAGGTTTTCATTTGGCTGCTCTCCATGCTCTTCTATCTTCTGGCTCTTTCTTAAGGACCATGTAGTTGCCCTCTTCCTTGATGATGTTTATAATTTTGTGCTTCCTTCTTCCTCTTATTCTCCTCCCACAGACTTGACCTCCCAAGGTGTCTTTTATCAGACACTTCCCTCTCAACAAGTGTCCCATCCAGTTTTTCTTTCTATCTTTTATTACTTGGAGAATTTTTCTGCTTTCCCTGACCCTGTCCAGCACTTCAACATTACTTATTTTATCCACCCAGCTTATCTTCTCCATCCTCCTCCACATCCACATTTCAAATGCTTCTAACCGCTTTTCATCCTTTGTTCTCAGGGTCCATGTCTCTGACCCATAAAGAGTCACACAAAACATTTGCCGAGTCTTTTCCTTAGTGTTTTGCCTATTTTTTCAGTTAGTATCCTCCTTTTCCTATTAAATGCTTCCTTCGCTACGGCAAAACGAGATTTTACCTCTTGATGGCACCTCAAATCTTCGGTGATCATACTCCCAAGATATTTGAACGATCTTACTTGACTGATATCAGCTCTTCCTAACTCAATATTTATTATTTTCCTTCCTTTTCCAATCACTCTTAGTTTTGGGTGCATTGATTTTCATTCCAATCTTTGTTTAAATCTTTCAACATTCTGTTTAGAGTTTGTTCGCTTTCTGTCAACAATACCATATCATCACCAAATCGTATGCACTCTATTCTCTTGCCACCAATACGCACCCCTCTTTTTCCATTTAAGCCTTTTCCAATAATTTCTTCTAGTTATAAATTGAACAATAATGGGGAAAGGTAACAACCTTGTCTTACGCCTCTCCCGATGCTGCTTTCCCCAGACATCTCGTTTCCGATCTTTATTCGTACTTTCTGTTGTAAATATATATTCTGTATCAACCTTCTCTCTTTCCAATCTACGCCTTTCCTCTTCAATATATCCATCAGCTTCTTCCATTGCACCCTATCAAAAGCTTTTTCCAAGTCAATAAAGACGGCATAGATGTTTCTTCCTTTCTCAATATATCTTTCCCCTATGATTCTTAACAGGCCGATATCATATCTTGTTCCTTTTCCTTTCCTAAATCCAAACTGTTCTTCTCCAATCAATCTATCGAACTTTCCATATAGCCTTCTGTTCAGCACTCTCAATAACACTTTAGCTGCATGCGAAAATAGGCTGAGAGTCCTATGCTCTTCACATTTATTAGTATTCTTTTTCTTCTGAATTGGTATCATCATCGTTGCGAGAAAATCATCTGGCAATTCCCCTTTGTCACATATCTTACTACAAAGGTGTACTATTCCCTTGTTACTTAGTTTCCTAAACTCTTCAACAATTCTGCAGGTAAATTATTGATTCCGCATGCCTTCCGATTCTTCATCTCCTTCAGAGCCTTACCTACCTCTGTCTCTAGGACCTCATACCCCTTACCATCTTTTGTTACCTGTGCCTCTTCTTCCATTTTACTTGATATTTGATCTCCCTTATATAAGCATTCAATATATTCTTGTCACCTACTCAGCACCTCATGTGGTTCTTTGACTAATGTGCCATCATCTCTTTCTATTTCCATGTTGTTCTTGTTTCTCTTACTTGCAAAGGCTATCTCAGAAGCCATTTTCAGTTTTTCTATTTCTCTTTCATCCATCTTTCTCTTGCTTGTTCAGTTTCTCTTCTTAGATCATTGTTCAGTTTCATGTGCCTCTTTCTTCTTTCTTTACTTCCAGAATTCTTCCACTTCCTCCGTTCTTCCATCTTTTCCAGCATTTCTTCTGTTACCCATTCTTTCCTGATATCTTTGGACTCTCTAATTCCTAGAGTTTCTTTGGCGGCTGCCATGAGCCCTTCCCTCATTTTTATCCATTTTTTATTTATACATTCTTCAAATTTTCCTCCTTTGTAGTTTTTAAAAAACCTTTCTTTTAGCTCCAAAGCCTTACCTTACTCCTTTAGTTTTTCTAAGTTCAGTCTTTCTCTTGCTTTTCAAATCTTCACTTTTTCAATTTTACTTGTATTTCTCCTGCTACGAGGTTGTGATCTGAATTTATATCTGCTCCTGTATAGGCTTTAGCATTCTTCATACAGTTCCTCAACCTTTTTTGTCTCAGAATATAGTCCAGCTTGTAGCAGGTTGGGGTGTTTCAAAAAAAGGGGGTTATTAATTATCATAATTAAAAATCTTTGATTGGCAAGAATCTTCCAACATCGATCAGGCCTTAAAAGATCTGACATTGATTTTTTTTATTTAATTGCTATAGCTTCTACATCGGTAGGCCACTTTACATTTACCGTTAACATCACTCAAACAAGCAAACAACAAGCCTAGACGTTACAATGCGCCGTTATTTCAAGCAAGTAGTATTTGAATTTATTTTTAATGTAAGTCATGAATCACCTACTGCAAATTTAAATATCAAAATTAACAAATGATGAACAACGTTAACAATTGTAAGATTAGATATTTACAACATGGAATCTCGGGTGCCTTTAATAGTTTAATAGTCACAATAAAATTCGTACTATCACGTTTCACAAATCTTTGCCAGCTAACTCAGAGTTTTGTAAAAGAGCAAGTCTCGTAATCTCAGGACGCTTACGGAATTCAACAGTCTCGTGAACTCGTCATGCCTGGCGGAGTACTTTACCAATTTGCTGACAGCGACTCTGCAAGTTGTGTCACAGCCTATCTGCGTGACATGGCGGTATATCGTCACTCCAGGATCGCCAGTCTGCGATCTTATAAGACGACTAGCAGTATGACATCAGCTCTGTCGAACCGTCCTCGTCCTCTCCAAAAACATAACAGTCACTCTCCACTGCCATTGAAAGAGTCGACCGTTCCTCTCCACTCTCGGAGAAAGATTCCCTTCTTCCTCTCCGTAGTCACATGTGGACAGAAAGAAACATATCAAAAAAACCGAATATCACTTCTCATTGGAGGAAATGGGCTTCTTGAAATCACGTGTTCCACCTCGCGCATTCAGATACGTGGGTTCGCGCTCACGCGTCACTTGGCGTGGCGGGAGAAAACTCGCCGACCTTCGCCATTGCCACCCCCCCCCCCCCCAGCGTCCGGTGCAACGTCCGCTGGCCTGGAGGCGACAACTTGGCGGGCTTCGTAACGGGACTGTTTCCGCCCCAGGATACGGAGTCTCAGCTGTCCGCTCCTTGCCAGGCGTGAGACCCTCACACTGCCCGGACCGACGCAGACAGTCAGGCTACAGGACGTTCCATATCAGGCCCGCAACGCGGACGATCGTCATGTCAGCGGCTGTTACAGATGCCGACTTGTCGGCAGTCGACACAGCATAAGGTGACGATATCTTCATTGAGGGGAATCGCGAGCGAGACGGCCATGTCAGCCGCTTCGATCTGAAGCGCTTTACGCCAAATCTGGACAAGCTGCAGCTCAGGGACTTCCTGCGGAAGAATCAAGATACCTCCTTCACTCTCTGGGTTTTTAGTGCCGGCATGAAATACGGCTGGTCCATTCCAGACAACTGGATGGACTGCACTACTGCCCTGGCCTTCCAGGGCGTGGAAGACCCAGACGTCATGCTAGTACATGACGATGCTGCGGCAAAGGGGCACAAGCGCCCGGATGCCCTAGAATCCATTCCACTGGTTCTCAGGGAGGGTTTCTGCGCGAAGAAACTCTTCCGAAAAGTAAATGGAAGAAGAAAGAGGCTGCGCAGGAAGCAGCAATCAGCGGCAACAGAGGACTGGCAGGTGGCGGGCGGCAAAACTGTTGCCTCCACATCCACAACGCTGCAGACTCCAGGGACAGAAGCACCAGGCTTCAAAATCCCTGAGCCTCCAGCGCAAACCAGCCCTCCGAGGGACGACGCAGCGGCAGACCAAGCAGCTCCAGCGTCGCCCACGCCAGAAGATGAAGAGGAAGAGCCAGCACCAACCACGGAGCAGGGTCCTGTCCAACCCGTGGTGGTGGCTTATGAGGGAAACTGGGGCGGCCTGTATGTACAGCTCCTGCTGGCTACAGAGCTGCCTCTGTTCTGCTGGCCTGTCGAGGGAGGCCTGCAGATCCTGGCCTCATGCCCCGCCGACCTGATGAGGGCCACCAGCCTGCTGAGTGACCAAGGCATCGGCTGCAACATGGTGCAACCCAGCCCGCCGAGCCAGCCGTCGCCTGTGGCCGTTTCAGCACTGCCGAGAGAGAGGGTTAGGAAGGCTGCCAAGAAGAGGCCTTCCCCGCCCGAACTCCGGCAGTGTTTTAACTGCCAGAACCATGGACACCAGGCGAGCGACTGCACCCAGCTGCGAAGATGTGTCCGGTGTGGGGCGGACCATAAATTAGCCGACTGCTCCACGTCCAGAGAAGAATCAATCTGCTGCAACTGCGACCGAGGGCACGCGGCCTGCTTCTCTGGCTGTGAGATCAAGAAGGCTCTTCGGGCAGGACGCCGCTCGAGACCAGCAGCGGTATCAAACCGCCGCCAAGAAGCCAGCTCAAGACAGCCTCCCCACCAGCACAGACCGGCGGACAAGCCTGCGCGCGATCCCCATACGATGCCCGCTGCGCGCCGCCAAGACCAGCCGAAGACAGCTCCTGGGTCCAGTAGGCAGCCACCCGGCCGCCGCGAAGGTCGACCTGCCGACCATTCACTCTCACTCGCTCCTCACGAGACAGACTGGGAGACACGAGACGCTCGATGGAGGGTGAGCGCGCTTCAAGGTCTGCAGCGGCGAGCGATGCTGATTCGACGGCTGTCGACGAATCAGCAGAGAGCGATGAGCTCTACTTGGAGGGTCTTCGCGATCGTGACAAGTTCACTTTTCGCGTTGACCTGAAGAACCTAGCTGCACGCCCGCACCCAAGTCTCTTCAGTGAACTACAGTGGAAGTACAAATTCACTTCCTGGTCGTTCTGGGTCGTTCATGCCGGCCTGAAATACGGCTGGTCATTACCAGCTGATACTAGCGACTTCTATGGAACACTGATGATCACTGGGGACCAAGACGAGGACGTCAGCCTTATCCACGACGATGCTGAGGCCAAAGGACTAAAGCGTCCTGGGGCCCTAGCATCCATGCCGCTGGTCTTCGACAAAGACTTCTGCGCGACTAAGTTTTTCCGCAAGTTAAACGGCAAACTGAAGCGGCAGCGCAGAAGACAGCAAACTACAGCGACTGAGGACTGGCAGATTGCTGGAAACAAGATTCCCGCCGCCTCAGAGGGGCTGCCGGCTCCAGAGAAGGAGGCACCTGGCCTCCTAGCTGCTGAGCCTTCCACGCCAACCAGCCCTGCCAGGGACGACGCGGAGGTACTTCACGCAACCCCAACGTCGCCCATGCCATCCCAGGAGGAGGGGGAGCCAGCACCAGCCACTGAGGAGGGACCAGTCCAGCCATTGGTGGTGCCATATGACGGGAACTGTGGCAGCCTGTATGTTCAGCTTTTGCTGGCTACAGAGCTGCCACTGTTCTGCTGGCCGGCTGAAGGAGGCATCTACATCTTAGCCTCCTGCCCCTCGGACCTGACGAGAGCCGCCGCCATGTTGAGCGACATGGGCGTCAGCTGCACCATCGAGCAGCCCAGCCCACCGAGTCAACCGCTCCCTGCGCCTGCAGCTGTTGAGGCACAGCCGAGGGCGAGGGTCAAGAGGGCCAACAAGAAGAAGCCCTCTCCTCCCGAGCTCCGGCAATGTTTCAATTGCCAGCTTCATGGACACGAGGCGAGGGACTGCCAAAACCAGCGCAGATGCACCAGATGTGGGGCTGATCATCGTGCGACTGAATGTACCACAGCCAGGGAAGAGGCAGTTTGCTGTAACTGCGGACTTAACCATGCAGCCTGCTTCTCTGGTTGTGAAAAGAAGAAGCAGCTTAGGGCGAAATATCGCTCCAAAGCTGCCACGGAGCTCAGGAGTGCCCAGCAGGAGACCAGCTCCAGCAAGCCACCCCACACATCCAGACCGGCGACTACGCGAGTGCTACATACGCGGGCCGCACCGCGTCGCCAAGACCAGCCCACGACGGCTCCTGGGTCCAGTCGGCAGCCTACCAGCCGCCGAGGAGGTCGACCTGCCGACCGCTGCCACTGCTATACCGGACCCAGCGACCAGCTCACGGTGGTGGTGACGCTGCTAACACAGCTAATCACCGCCCTCATGCCACGTCGCGACCAAGACAACAACAGACATCCATAATAACTGACGACTTTGCCAAAAGACAATTCCAAAAAAGCAAATCAGACAGCAGTTATAGGGTTTTACCCTGGTACTGCATCAACAACATGGCGTAAGCCATACCGATGACGCTGTGCTGTGTGTGCCTGCCGACCACTGCCTCACCGGACCCAGCTACCAGCTCACGGTGGTAGTCACGCTGCTCACGCAGCTGATCACCGCCCTGATGCCACGTCAAAACCAAGCATAACTCCAGACATTGACAACAACTGAAGATTCAAACAAAAAGCCAAGTCAAAAAAAGCATTACAGACAGCAGTCATAGGGTTCTCCCTGGCACTGCATCAACTAAATGGCGCAAGCCATACCGATGACGCTGACGCTCCTTGCCAGAAATCAACCCTCGCTTATTTTCCGTACACTCCCTGAATAACTTGGCATTCATTACACCACATATAGTCTTTGGCTGGCCCCGAGATTAAAAAAATTAAATCAATTTACAGATCTGATTATATATAAAAAATTAATTAAGAAAAATGTAAAATAAAAAATATTAATTATTAAAATTGTAGTAGACGTAATAACGTCTTGCTACAAGCTGGTACCTTTCTCCATTTAAGTTAGAGATCCACAAATATGGTGTTTTCTCTACAAAAGTTAATTAGTCTTTCACCCCTCTCTTTTCTTATCCCTAAACCCTAATCCCTAATCCAAATTTTCCTGTTATATCTTCTTGTTTTCCTTCACCTACTACAGCATTCCAATATCCTATAATGATGATACAAGCATTTCTATTCTCTTTCTCAATAAGTTCTTCCATCTTCACATAATATTCTTCTGGCTCCTCAACTCTATGTTGGCTAGTTGGCTTATATACCTGTATTAATACCATATCTTTTGTACTGCCCTCCAGTCTTAGCATCATCAGTATTCCATCAATATATTGCACCTTCACAACCTTGTTTTTCAGTCTCTTGCCTATCATTATTCCAACTCCATTTTCACTTCTCTTCTCCAGAGTAGAAAAGCTTATAATCTCCACTTTCTACCTCACCGTTTCCTCCCCATCTCACTTCACACATGCCAAGTGCATCTAAACCATTCTTACTCATCTCCTGTTTTGCATTTTCTAGTTTTCCTGCCTGTAATGGTGTTATCACATTCCGTGTTCCAATCCTTATCTCTTTCTTTTTTCTTCCCTTCTTATTTTTAAAAGTATTTCCTCTCAATGTATTCCCTTCCCGCAGATCCGAGACAAGGGAAGTTTTCCTGCAGATTCTTCTACATGGAGAGCCATAAGATTTACTACTAGGAAAAATATAATGTGGTAGTATCCTGTTCCTTTTCACATAGGCAGTAGGTTGCCCAGCCTTAATTCAGCCACTCATTCTGAGTCAGCCGCTGTTTGTAGCCACCCCTCTGGGGTACAGTCGCTAAATACACTCTTTAATTTAGCCGCGAGGGGACGGGTGCCTCTTCCGCCAGCTACACCGTTCCGAACGACTCCTTCTCCTCTGTCGCAGCCGTTGAGGTCTTCACTATTACCCTGACAAGTGGCCCTCACATGGTACTATTAACTGGAGCCAGTTGATCCAAGGTTTTTTACTCCTCCGACTCCTCCTTCCCCCTTTCCTTGAGAATGGGGCCCCGGGCTTGACACCGGCTTAGCGGAAATTTTTTTTTTTTTTTAAAAGATAGCCAAAGAAATTTATAGATGCATCATTCAGTGGATACATGCACCAATAACATTTTAATCTTAATCTTATTCTTTAAACGAGCAATTTGAGGTCTCGGAAACGGCTATAACGATTTGGATGAAACTTCATATTTAGATAACGTTTTTCTTTTTAAGTTTATCTAAATGGGAGTCTTCCATTCAAAAATAAGAATTTACAAATAAAAAAAAAAACGAACAATTTTTGTGTTTGATATGTCGGAAACAGTTCTAACGCCATCTTGTAGATGTTTCAGGTAACAGAAAGCCTACTCATAGTTTTTTTTCTCTTTGGTTTCGGCAAGGAGCACTTATATATTTAAATGAATAATTCGTGTATACTATCGTACACATGCGAATATTTCGCACAGTATCGTGATCAGTCACTGAATGATAATATAATAATGAGGAAATAAGTTAATGCAAGTATTTATTAATGAGAGGTATTTTATTCTGGAAAGTAGAAATAAATATCACTCTTACTATAAAAAGTCGTTATCATTAATACTACATGTTTAATTGTAAAATATTTAAAAAGAAAATATATAAAAAATATTGGATTTGTGAAAAGTCATTTTTTTCAATCTTCTTTACTTTACAATTCTTCTTTGAAAACAATATTAGCAGTTATATTGTGATCAACGTTGACTTTTTGACAGTATGTCTTTAACACAAAAATAGATGTTAATGACTTTACAGACTCGTGAAAAAGCCTCATACGTGTATCAATACGAAGAAACAGGTTCTGATAAATACAATCCTACCTTTTGGATGCGTCTGACCTTGTCCTTTATTAATGTTCGTAACGAATCTTATTTTAATTGGGAATTGTTTTTATATTATTTGGAAAGGCACGGTTGGTGGTGTGAGGTTAATGCGAATGAATTCAATTAGTTAATTTAGCACTCCACTTATCTTGCACCATTAATTAATCCCTGATTAGGATTAATATTTATATTTAATATAATAATAGCAGTTTTCTTTGAAAGCAATTTATAAAATGTAAATCAGACGATCCCGGAAATGGTTCTAGCGATTTGGATGTAATTTCATAAGTAGATAACGTTTTGCATTTCAGGTTTGTAACACGAGTTTACAACAAAAAACCCTACTGATTTTAGTTCAGCTTTTCTTTGCAAGGAACTGTGCTATTAAAAACGCCTAGGAAGTCTTCAAGAAAAAGTTTAACTTTAACCAAATTTGGCTCAAAATCTTGTATATTGAACAGAAATCGAAAGATGCCGAGCGAAGATCGGTCACCCAGGTACTAATCTTATAAATCAGTAAGCGTGGATGGACGGACGTTTAGAATATTTGCCTCAATTACGCCTTATTTTCTCAATAGATTTAACTGAAATTTGGTACGGAGTTAGTACAATGTCTGGGTAGTGACGTAGCATAGTTTTGATCCCGTAAAAACGAATAGTTAGTTTGGAACTTTTCATTATTAATTCTCATTTCGTCAACACCAAAGAGCTTACTACTTCATAGACTGTCGTGCCACGATAACTCTTTGATTTTTTTACCTATATCGTAAACACTGCTTTTCAGAGATCAAAACAAGAACATTCTGGCATTTGCATGTATGTGTTCAGTTTAAAAGCGCTAAAACCGATGCACTTGATAAAAAATAGTTTGAGTACTGGAAATAGAAATCTATTCTTAACCTAAAAGTTTAAAATTATACTGTCAGTAAGTTCACAAGAAGTCTTTAGTTGCGGACATGAAACAGTATGATACATCAGGTATCGCACCGTCATTCCATTCGTAATATATGTGTAATAATATACAGGTTTAGCCTAAATGATTCATTGTATTTCAAAAAGCTGTATATTGAAAAGAATACGACTTCCAAAGACGAGTAATACATGAAAAGTACAAATGTTCGCAACTTTCTCAACAGAGAACTGCTACATCGCTGGCTAGGGCACGCTGGCCTAAGTGATGTCATGGCACCAGGTCTGACCCGACGGGATTTCTTCTTGTCAGGTTATGTGAAGGACAGTTTATGCCAGCAATAATGTAAGAATTACAGGAACAGATCACTGCTGCTGTGACGGACATGGATAGAAACATGCTATTGGACGAACGTACAGTTCTGGATTACCGTTTGGATGTGTTACGGGCGACTAAGGGTGCACAGACTGAACATTTATAATATGTACCAGAAACTTGGTGAGTTAATGTATCTTTTCATGCATCAGTCGTCTTTGTAGGTCAAATACTTTTCAAAATACAGTATTTTGAAACCATATTAATCATTATATCTAAAAAAAAAAAGAAAAGAAATTGTAAAATGCTAAATGTATACCAGTGCAAAAGGCGATTCAGTAAAACTGATAAAATGATGGTGCATGCAAAGTTGTCGTATTTGTATGTTCATGAGAAATATACAACAGGTGCGGTTGCACCTCAGTTCAATATATATTTATATTTTCTGTGCGTCTTCTGTTTTGTTACTATTCATTCGCTGTAACATTACAAATTGTTTTTTACGGAAATACACCTAAATTCGAAAGGTGGAGTGATTTTGATGAAAAGTGGTACAAATTTTTCTCATTAGGTAATTACTGTAGGCGTAAATCAACATATGTTTTGGTAAATCGAAGTGATACAAAGAGAAAGCAAAGAGTAAACATGGCAGTAACGCAGGAGTAGCATAGAGGAAAGAAACGAAAGGAGACGAATACCGCTAAAACTGTGATGGCTCCTGTAAACTTTTAGATCCAACTGTGCATGCGCGGTGGCATATTACTTTTCACAACTTTTAACAATGTTTTCATCTCTAAATATTTCATTCACTAATATTTCAAAACTTTTATATGCCAGATTGTGTTGCATATCATTCAACAAACAGACCAGATAAGAAATAACCTCTAATATCATTTCATAAGTTAGCCACATTGTAATTATTGTTCTTGAAGTGTTTAATGCGATATCTGCAAGAGTAGGGCCTATTATTATAGATTTAGAATGCCTGTTAAAAAAGTTAACTCGTAGCTCTCAGTAGGATGACATTACTCTCAAATATTTGTTGGTGTAATGTATACAACCACCATATCTTAACTTTTTTTTTAACATTTTGCACACAATTATTCTAAACGAGTATAAATAGTTTAATTTAAGCACTTTTGATGTATGGGTAACAAGATAAATTCACTGACACTGCTGGTGAATTTATGTAGGCCTATCTACTACCATGGAGGAAGGAAATATATGGAGACGACGCAAGAGACCTTCACCAAGCATTGAAGTGAAGCCGGGCGGAGGAGGTGTGGGGGGGGGGGGCTAGGCCGAACCCATACAGACACGGGGTATAAGTACAAAAACCTCAAGGGGACTCTGGGATAAACGTAACGCCGCAATTTGGTGATGGATTATTATGTAACTCGATGAGATAAATAAAAAATGAAGAATAAAATTTTTTGATATCCTGCTTAGTTTTCGAGATATTCTGTCTCAAACGTGAAATTGTTTTGGTTTAAATTCAGAATAAAAAATGGGTCAAAGTCAAATTTGAAGACTGATTATTTTTTAAAAAGATGAGACAAATAAAAAATAAACAATAAACATTTCGATATCTCGCCTAGTTCTCGAGATATACTGTATCAAATGTGGGGTGTCTTGAGTTGAAATGCAGAAGTCAAATTTCAAAAGTCAAATTTAATGATCGATTCTTATGTAACATAACGAGACAAATCGAAAATAAAGAATAAATTTTTTCGATATCTTGCTTACTTTTCGGGATATACTGGGATTGGGTTGATATGCGGCCTGGATCAAAAATTAATTCTGCCAAAGCCACAATGGCAGAATTGATATTTCAGTTTTTTTACTACCACTTGTGGTTAGGTTTAAATGTGGCCTAGATCAGAATAAAAGTAGTTATCTTGTTACCATTTATCGTAAGCTTAATTGGGAATACCTGGAAGCAGTTTATATCGCGATACACGTTTTGTCACTAACTTGGTTCTCATGAAATTACTAACAATAATAGATAAATTCTTTGTCTCTTATGGAACAACAAAACCATTCTGGTACAGACTGCATTTAGACCTAACCACAATTTCCATCAAATTGCCACTACAGAATCAAACTATGTAGACATACCGACACACGTGTATTTGAATCGCAAACTGTATTTGCAGTAACAACGTCGTTTGCTTCATCAAGATTCCTAGATTGCATAGCATAATTTAACACATTTAATTTCATCATACACTGTCAGTATAAACTGCAACGTGACAAAAGAAAGCGCAATACTAAATTCACTGAATCGCGAAGTAAAACACACCCCATTAAATCTCATTTTCAACACTCGTTAAAAAGTAATGCTAGTCTATTATGTGCAAAATAGCAAGGTATGCTGATTTTCTACACTACTACAACAAAAATTTGAGAACAAAGTCATCCCATTGAGAGCAATAACTAAATGTTTATAGACAGGCACCGAAGTTTGCAAAACCTACCGCCCACATCAACAACGACAATTAGAATTCAACTTACTTATGAAATGATATTCTAGGTTCTTTCCGCTCTTGCTTATTTGTGCAACCGTATGCAACACAACATGGCATTATAAAACACTTATACACATTACAAAATGAAATAAGCACAGCATCTAACACAATGTGAACATCGCATTTGTTTGGGATTGCAATATCGCCGCTGCCGCCACTGCGCATGCGTGAGAGTTTAGAGCCTGCTTCAAAGATTTAACTTCACTTCTCCTCCATATATTTCCTTCCTCCATATCTACTACTAGTACAATATCATCTGAGTAAGCCTACAGAAATTGACTATTACTATTAGTATGAAGTACACAAGATAAGTTCCAGATCAAGTTCACATCGCTATACAGTGAATTTATTATTGCACGTTCATTAGTACAATTGCATTTCCTACTGAAGGCATATACTACGTGAACTAGGAATTCTGAGGTTGACAATGTTGTTACTTTAAATGTAGTTCGCGATTAATTTAATGTGTTGAGGTGAGTCTATATAGTTGATTTTGTAGCGGCAATATTATTTCAGTTTGTGGTTAGGTTGAAATGTGACCTGGACCGGTATGTTCTTGTTACAGCATAAGATTCTCGGAATTTAGTTGTAATTAGTAAGTAGCATTAGTAATTTCATGAGTTCCATGTTAGTAACGACGTGTATCGCGATGTAAACTACTACTATTTTTTATTACTATTATTAATTTTAATTGCAATGGAGCTAACGTTCAAGTGGCAATTCCCTTAGTGATCTAATTTTTTTAGTGTTAAATTCGTCTACCATTTAATTTTCCGATTTAGAAATATTAATTTTAAATTCCTTAAGCGTTTTTGGTAGATTATTATCACTTCACATGGTAATTTGTTCCAATCCTAGACACCCTTACGAACAAAAGAAAATTTTCCCACTTCCTTATGTAGCTGACTACCCAATGAAATTTTTTGCTTGCTAATCATTAGCTGCCCTAGCGTGGGTGGGTATATCTCCTCCCGCCCCCCAAAGGGTTGAATGCGAGACACAAAGACGCTTCCAGAGACACAAATTAAAATTTATCTTATATCTTTAAACGAGCATTTCTTATATATATATATATATATATATATATATATATATATATATATATATATATATATATATAAATTGGATCTCGGGAACGGCGCCAATGATTTGGATGAAATTTCATATTTAGATAACGTTTTGACTTTTAAGATTATCTAAATAGTGTTCCTCCCTGAAAAAAAACAATTTTACAAAATACGAACAATTTTTGCTCTTGGTATCTCGAAAATGGCTCGAAAACGGCTCTAACGACATCTCGTAGATGATTCAGGTACCAGAAGCTAAATAATATTTTTTATTTGGTTTCAAGGAAATTATATATTTAAATGAATATATCTTGTATGCTAGCTGACTCGAGGGAATACTAGCGCTGAATGTTTAATTGTAAAACATTTCAAAAGAAGATATTTAAAAATTGGCTTTGTCAGAAGTGATACAATTATTTGCATAACTTCTTTGAAAAAAATATTGAAAAAGTGGTTATCATTAATTACCACCAGTTGCATTGTAAAACAACTAAAAAGAAGATTTTTAAAATTTGGCTTTGTCAGAAGTGATACTTTATTTGACAAAAACTTCTTAGCAGTTATAATGTAATCATTCAAGAAAACCTAATAGAAAATCGTTTCAACCAAGTTACTCGAACTTCGCCCAGTGAAGACTCAATTGAAGAAAATCCTGACGATTATTCACGATATTTATTTAACCGACTGCAATTCTTAAGTAAGTAGCATGGAAATATATCGAAAGTATAACAAATATGTAATTAGTGGGGTAAAAAAGGTGGTTACTGCACTAGCTCTTAAAAAATTCTGGCTGCGATCGCGGGTTCAAATTCCGGTGGGTGCAAGAATTTTAAGATTTGTATTTAACCATATGAACTACAGTGGGACGTTCTGTGTTTGGGATTCTACGTTCAATTGTAGGTCCCAGAGAAAAGGAACTGGCCGTACTGCCTCTGATAGAATTGCTTAATATACTTCCTTCTATCCAATCTAATACTATTATTTGAGCAACTCTTGAAAATAGATAAAATAGGGCTGTACCACTTTCGGAACCTCGGCGAAATTAATAGTAACCTTTTGAAATTTGGTTTAATTGCTTCGTCAACATGTCCTCTTCACATTATGCGCTCTTGCTTTGAAGAAAAGTCATTAGAAAAATTAAAAATGCCGAAATATGAGGCTGAGCAACTGCGAAATGCTATCAGCACTGCAAAAATAACAAAAAAATTACCAGCACAGGGATCATATCAACCTAAACAGTTTCGTTTCGTCATAGATTTCGTGGTTAGGTTGAAATATAGCCTGTACCAAGAGAAAAATTTTACGCAATTTTGCGTACTGCGGCGTCCATAGGAAATGTTGTATTTGTTTAAAATGGAAGCATTCTCTGAATGCTCGTTTCTATATAAGATGGCTGGCATCACCGTATTACAACTCGGATAAAAATTGTTTATTTGTCAATTAAATGCTACTTTTTCCAACGGAGAAAAGCTGAAACGGCAAGAAAACATTACAATAAAAGATTAAATCAACATTTTAAGAGATTATCACTGATTTTTCAACGTTAATGGCATCCAACGGCTGTCATATTTCGGCATTTTAAATTCCTGCCAAGTTTTCCGCAAAGCAAGAGCGCAAGACGCAAAGAGGACATAATGACGAAACAATTAAAACAAATTTCAACAGGTTACTACCAATTTCGCCTTGGTTCCGAAGGTGGTGCAATCCCCGATAAAATTAGTTTCTCACAAACGTCTCTAAGGATTTTGATGAAATCTTGCATACTGAACAAAATTCGAAAGATGCCGAGCAAAGATCGGTCACCCAGGTACTATTAATTTAATTGAAATGATGTTGATGTCTAATTTTATGTACCAACCTACAATCATAAGGATATACTTTTAAAAATTAAATATTTTTATTTAATCTATATATCTATAAATGAGAAAACGAGAAAGTTCGGATGTGTGTTTGGATGTACTTCTGGAATCAATAACGCCTTAATAAATCAACATACTTAAATGAAATTTGGCATGAAGTCAGTTAATTGCGTGCGAAGTGACATAAGATAGAATTTATCCCGCAAAAACGCATAGTTCTTTTAGAAATGGCCATTAATATCAATTCGGAAACAACAAAGAGTTTCCTACTTCGTAGATAGCCATGCCACGTTTACTCTTTGCTTTTTACGTAAATCGCAAACACTACTTTTCATAAATAAAAGCAAAAACCTTCTTACATATGCAAGTTTGTGTTTAGTTTAAAAGCCATAAAACCGACGCACTTGACAAATAATAGTTTGGAAGCAGGAAATACAAATCTAAACTTAACCTTAAATCTTATATATATAATCGTATATATATAAAAATAGACGTGTTTTTTTTCCCTATATTTCACTTTTCAGCCACCACTACCTAGCACAGAACACTGATGTTTGTGGGTGAAAGTAGCATGGAGTGCACAACGTTAGCCGAATGCCGATAGCTGTGGGGATGTGGGAGATATAATGATTAAAGTTGGTCAGTGCAGGGCGTTTTCATATTTCGACCAAAAATTAGTATCTGCGTATACTTCACTTTCCTGCCACAACTAAATAACATAGACCTTTGGTGTTTGTGTGTGGTAGTAGAATCGTCTTTCCTGTCGTGCACTATGGTTGTTAGATGTCGGTAGCTATGGGGGTGTGGGAGATATGGGGGTTGAGAGTGGTCGACCTGTGGCAATTTCATACTTCTGCCAAAGACAAAAGTATCATGGTGTATCACTTTTCAGCGAAAACTATAGATCACAGATAACTGGCGTTTGTGTGTAGTAGTAGCACAGAGTCACCTTTCGATCACAACAGCGGCCGAATTTCAGAAACTGTGGTACTGTGGTAGATATGGTGGTTGTAAGTGACCCACCAAGGATATTTTCGTATTTCGACTGTCTCCGCATATGTCACTTTTCCTGCCACATCTACATAGCATAGAGCATTGGTGTTTGTGTGTGGTAGTAGAATCGTCTTTCCTGTCGTGCACTATGGTTTTTAGATGTCGGTAGCTATGGGGGTGTGGGAGAAATGGGGGTTGAAAGTGGTCGACCTGTGGCAATTTCGTACTTCTGCCAAAGACAAAAGTGTCATGGTGTATCACTTTTCAGCGAAAACTATAGATCACAGATAACTGGCGTTTGTGTGTAGTAGTAGCACAAAGTCACCTTTCGATCACAACAGCGGTCGAATTTCAGAACTGTGGTACTGTGGTAGATATGGTGGTTGTAAGTGGCCGACCAAGAATATTTTCGTATTTCGACTGTCTCCGCATATGTCACTTTCCTGCCACAACTACATAGCATAGAGCATTGGTGTTTGTGTTTGGTAGTAGAATCGTATCTCATGTAGTGCACTATGGTTGTTAGATGTCGGTAGCTATGGGGGTGTGGGTAGTGTTGTAAAAAAACGGTTTTTTTTTTCTGGCTTGAAAAAAAACATGAAAAAAAACATGTTTTTTTTCTGGAACACGTTTTTTTTCACAACTACTAAATCTCAAATTTGTAAGGCAGTTATCGTTTAAAATGACTGTTTTAGAGTTTATTCTAAGTACTTATCTTAGTTTAAAATCTACTATATTTTTCTGGTTCAGTAGGAAAAAAAATTACGGAAATATTGGCAAAATTGACTGAAATTTTCTTTATGAACGGGGATTTCCCGAAGAGACTAGGTTGCGCCAGAAGGAATCCCCATTCCCCATTGTTTGGTTTCATACTTGCTATTTGAAATAGTGCTGCCAGCCCTACAAAATTACCTACAGATCTTTTTATAAAATTAGGAATTTAAAATTTATCCACGGTTTTTTGCCTCTTTTTATTACTTATTGGGCTTTCCTTATATTCGTATACTTGTTAACTCTCAGAGTATAGTGGTACTGACTCATTAGATTGTCAGTAAGGGAGCGTGCATAAACCACATAGCTCCATTTTGGCCTCCTGTGAACCCCCTCTCCTCCCCCACGTAGCCCTACGTGGCTTTTGCATACCCCCCCCCCCCCCCCCGCTCACGTAGCACGTACCGTTCTTCCGTTTTGATTCCAGAAGACATTTTGTACTGTATTCTCTTGTCAGACTATTGTAAATTACATACGGATATAATTAACTGAGGGAAATAAATACTCACATGCTGTTGTGAGTTCAGTTCCTCATTTTAACTGTGAAAAATGTTACGAAAGGAAAGTTACGTGGCCTGGCTCGGACCCCCCCCCCCACTCCTACGTAGCCCAGCGTTGCCTTCCAGCTAACCCCTCCACCATCTGGACCGATCCACGTAGTTTGTGCACGGTCCCTAATTATGAATCGTTTCCTTGCAACCGTTGATGTAAACAAACGATTGAAAAGAAGTAAAGCTCCTATTTTGTATGATAACAGATTTTAATTCAAACTTAAAAGACCGTAATACAGAACTATCGGCGCAGTCTTTATGCACAGTGTGTACTTTGCTCACAATTTAAAATTGCAATCTCAAAATCTTTTGCGTACAATACAAGAACAACAAGTAAAAGAAAATTTAACTATTTCTGAAGTTATGGATATAAAGGAGACAGAAGAAGAGACAGAAAATTCCGACACCGATCGAACAAGTGTTGGTAGTGCTGATACTAGTGAATGTGGTACTGACACATAGAGGATGAATAAAATTATATTACCTATATAGATACACTTATGAATCATTATGTGAGACATTATATGATTCAGTAAGACTTAAATCACACTTGTAAAATGGAATTTCCTTAAATAAAACTATAATTCATCAAATATATTGTTTTCTGAAAAAAAAAAAAAAATTAGGAAAAAAACACGGGTGCTATGTTTTTTTTTCATGTTTTTTTTCACAAAGCCGAAAAAAAACATTTTGTTTTTTGCAACACTAGGTGTGGGAGATATGGGGGTTGAAAGTGATCGACCTGTGGCAATTTCATACTTCTGCCAAAGACAAAAGTATCATGGTGTATCACTTTTCAGCGAAAACTATAGATCACAGATAACTGGCGTTTGTGTGTAGTAGTAGCACAGAGTCACCTTTCGATCACAACAGCGGCCGAATTTCATAAACTGTGGTACTGTGGTAGATATGGTGGTTGTAAGTGGCCCACCAAGGATATTTTCGTATTTCGACTGTCTCTGCATATGTCACTTTTCTGCCACAACTACATAGCATAGAGCATTGGTGTTTGTGTTTGGTAGTAGAATCGTATCTCAAGTAGTGCACTATGGTTGTTAGATTTCGGTAGCTATGGGGGTGTGGGAGATATGGGGGTTGAAAGTGGTCGTCCTGTGGCAATTTCATATTTCTGCCAAAGACAAATGTGTCATGGTGTATCACTTTTCAGCGAAAACTATCGATCACAGATCTCTGGCGTTTGTGTGTGATAGTAACACAGAGTCACCTTTCGATCACAACAGCGGGCGAATTTCAGAAACTGTGGTTGTGTGGGAGATATGGTGGTTGTAAGTAGCCGACCAAGAATATTTTCGTATTTCGACGAAAGGCATGTGTCTCTGCAGATTTCACTTTTCTGCCACGACTACATAGCATAGAGCATTGGTGTTTATGTGTGGTAGTAGAATCGTGTCTGTTGTCGTGCACTATGGTTGTTAGATGTCTGTAGCTATGGGGGTGTGGAAGATATGGGGGATGAAAATGGTCGACCTGGTATATATTTAGAATTAGACGAGTGTGTGTCTCTGTATTTGTCATTGTTGGCCGTAGAACAGTTTCTTAATTCAAAGAATGTATTTTAAGTATTATTTTGAAGTTTCTAGCGCAAATCACTGGTTTTTGTGTGGCTGAAAAATTATAAAAAGAGTGGTTAGGTATCAAAACGCAACATATAAAGATGAAAAATGCCAATATGTAAAAGTGAAAATTTGCAATTTCGATTCGTATCTTTGGCTTTTATAAATAAAAGTTTACGTATAACTGTTTAAGGGGAAGCGTGGTGCGATGCATAAGTTGAAATTTATAAATAAGAGTGTCCGTATAGCAGAAAATTAAAAAAATGACGTATGGAAATTTAAAAAAAAAAAATAAAGAAAAAATTCCATTGGGAATCTCGAATTCTATCTTGGATAGTATCTTTAATTTTTATAAATAAAAGTGTTTGTATAACAGAAAACTTAAAAAATGAATAAAGACGTCTGCAATGAAAAATATATATTAGTTGACTTTTATAAATAATGATGTGCATATAAAAGAAAAATTAAATAATGCATAGTGTAGCGTGAAAATTTAAAATACAACGATAAAAAAATGAAAAGTGTAAAGGAGCATATTTGTTATCTCTGATCATATCTTTGACTTTTTCAAATTTAAGTGTACATATAACAGAAAAGTTGGGAAGTGAATAGTGAAGTGTGGAAAATAAATATATATCAGTTGACATTTATATATAACAGTGTACCTACAACAGAAAAATTAAAATATTAATAGTGAAGTGTGATAAGTGAAAATATAAAAACAAAAACGCCCAAGTGGAAAAGGAATTTTTGCGATGCCGATCATATCTTTGCCTTTCCTAGATACAAGCACATGCATAGTTATATAAGAAGAAACGTGACGAGCATGGATCTCTTGACTTTAATAAATAAAAGTGTATGTATAACAGAAAATTTAAAAATTAAATAGTGAAGTATTAAAAGTAAAAATATAATAATAAAAAAGTGCATAGGTAAAACATGGTGTTCAGAAACCATTCTGAGGAAGAAAGATACGTGAGTGTTGTGGCCGATTTCCGACATTATATGAGGTGAATTGTATGCGTAACAGAAAAACTGAATAGTAAAGTGTAAAAATTCAAAATATAAAAATGCCAAAACGTAAAAGAGAATATCTGCATTCTCGAATAGTATCGCAAAGGCGAAAGATTGTGAGGGAAAGTGAAACTGAGCAGGAAAGAGAAGCACGTCTAATACTGCGGCGAGAAAATCATCGACGGAACAGAGGTATTCAGGCAGAGGAACGACGTGAAAACGTAAATGAAGTAGATGGAATAAGCCAACGATTAACAGGAGAAACAGAACCAGGTGCACTGACGAATGAAATAAATAAAAGGATAGTCATAAAATTAGTAACCTTCCATCAAGGGTGCAAGGCGATGTGCAGCTATCGCAAACACCTGTGCGTGCTGTGGGCGAAAGGAGGCGATATTCGAGATCTCGAATCGCATTGCAAAGGCGAAAGATTGTGAGGGGAAGTGAAACTGAGCAGGAAAGAGAAGCACATCTAACAATGCGGCGAGAAAATCATCGACGGAACAGAGGTATTCAGGCAGAAGAACGACGTGAAAATGTAATTGAAGTAGATGGAATAAGCCAACGATTAACCGGAGAAACAGAACCAGGTGCACCATGGGCGCCGGGAGGGGGGGGGAGGGGGGGTGCAAGGGGGTGCACTTGCACCCCCCTGACATCCCGGGTCGCCGTCTGGGCAGTAGTGGAGCTAAAAAAAAAAAAAAGGTCGCCCAGCCAAGAAATTTTTGGGCCGATAGGGGGGGGGGGGCACCAATGCAGCCCTGGTGCACCCCCCTAGAAGCAATCCTGCCGGCGCCCATGAGGTGCACTGACGAATGAAATAAATAAACAGAATAGAGATAGAATTAGTGATCTTCGATTAGGGATGCAGGTCAATTCTCAATTATTGGAAACATCTGTGTATGCTGTGCGCCAAATAAGACGAGAACGTTATAGTCTTGAACGGGAAGTGTTTAATTATGAACCAAGTAAAGATTAAACTGTGCATCCAAGTGTAGTAATTGGGAAAATGGATATAGTATGTAATTTTTGCAAAGCCAAAAAAATTCAAAGGAGAAACGTCAAGTGTATGTTGTTCAAATGGTAAAATTATTTTGCCAGTACTAAATTTTCCGCCGCCTGAATTTTTTAAATATATGAATGGAGAAACATCGAAATCTAAAGACTTTTTACAAAAAATTAGACATTACAACTCATGCTTCCAAATGACATCGTTTGGAGCAACAGCAGTAACGGAGAAGGAAGGATTTAATCCGGTGTTTAGAGTGCAAGGGCAAGTGCATCATAAAATAGGGTCATTATTACCAGTTCCAAATGAAACGCCGAAGTTTTTACAAATTTACTTCATAGGAAATGAAGATGATGAAGTAGATCAACGCTCTGTGAATATTGCAGGAGAAGTAATACTTGATCTACAGCGTTTCCTACATAAGCATAATGACTTATTAAGAATGTTCAAGACTGCAATGGATAGAATGGTCTCTGATAACTACAAAATAATAATTAGGGCTGATAAAAGACCAATCGGCGAGCATGAAAGACGATTCAATGCGCCTCAAATAAATGAAGTGGCGGTAGTAATCGTGGATAATGAAAGTAGCTACCGGGACATTGTCGTACAACGAAGTAGTAATCACTTACAACGTATTGCAGAAACTAATCGCATTTATGATGCTCTGCAATATCCATTAATATTTTGGAAAGGAGAAGATAGCTACCATTTTAATATTCAACAAGTAAACCCTAAAACGAATAAAACGACAGATAAAAAAGTAACTTCGAAACAATTTTATGCTTATCGCATAATGGACAGAGAAAACGAATATAATCATGTAATTAACTGTCGCCAATTATTTCAATAGTTTATTGTTGATATGTATCCAAAAATAGAGTCAGAAAGACTACTCTACATTCGCCAAAATCAAAGCAAGTTACGAACAGATAAATACATTCATTTACGGGATGCAATAGCCAGTGATGGTAATATTGAAAATATTGGACAATCAGTAATCTTACCCTCTACATTCACCGGTAGACCCAGACATATGCACGAATATGCACAAGACGCTTTGACTTACGTGAAGAAACATGGTCGACCTGATTTTTTTATAACTTTTACGTGTAATTCATCGTGGAAGGAAATTAAAGATGAATTAAAGTATGGACAAACACCACCTAATAGACATGACTTAATCGCACGAGTGTTCAGACAAAAGCAAGTCAAATTCATTGATACGATTGTGAAGAGTCACATTTTTGGAGGCGTCATTTGCTGGATGTATTCAGTAGAATGGCAAAAAAGAGGATTTCCACATTCACACAATTTAATTTGGCTAAAAGAGAAAATTCGTTCCAATGATATCGATGACGTTGTCAAGGCTGAGCTTCCAAATCCGACTGAAGATCCCGTGTTGTATGAAATAATCGTAAGAAATATGATACATGGACCATGTGGAGTACTTAACATGCGATCACCATGTATGAAAGATAACAAATGCTCAAAGCGGTATCCCAAACCATTTTTAAACGAAACACAAACCGGTGAAGATGGTTATCCAAAATACAGACGTCGACAACCGAGTGAAGGAGGATTCATGGCGAAAATCAAGCTGAGAAATGACCTAGAAGTAGAAATTGACAACCAGTGGGTAGTGCCATACAATCCACTATTATCGAGGATGTTTCAAGTTCATATCAACGTAGAATATTGCAGTTCTGTCAAGTCAATTAAATATGTGTGTAAATATATTAACAAAGGAAGTGATATGGCTGTCTTTGGAGTAACAAATAAAAACAAAAATGATGAAATTTTGCGATATCAAATGGGACGATATATCAATAGTAATGAGGCTGTTTGGCGTATATTAGGTTTTCCGATTCATGACAGAGATCCAGCAGTTGTTCATCTAACAGTCCATCTTGAGAATGGACAACGAGTGTATTTTACAAGTCAACCGCACAAAGAGTTGCAAACCATCCCGCCAATACGACCCTGACTGCATTTTTGAATTGTGCCAAAATGACCCATTTGCAACAACACTTTCTATGCAGAAGTTCCCAGCTATTACATATGGGACGCGTCAAGAAAAATATTCAAACGACGGAAGAGAGGAATTCCTGTACAAGGATTGGAAGGAATATTCAAAGGTAATGCTATTGGTCGAGTATACACGGTTCATCCAAAAAACGCTGAATGTTTTTACTTACGTCTACTACTTCACGAAATACGTGGACCAACATCATTTGAATATCTTCGAGCAGTAGACGGTTACATTTGCGAAACTGACCGGGAGGCATTTCAGCGTCGCGGTCTATTAGAAAGTGACAATCATTGGGAACAAGCAATGAGAGAGGCCGCACAAATAGCAAGAGCGGAATCAAGTACGAGAGCTTTTTGTAATAATTCTAACAGCGTGTAATCCCTCAAACCCTAATATACTATGGATGAAAGCATGAGTAACGACATTTTAAACAGAGTGAGGAGAGACAATCCGGATTTGGATGTTACTTTCAATGAACATATTTACAATGAAGCACTGATAATGTTAGAGAATCGATGTTTAGCGATGAGCAATCAAACTTTAATTCAACTTGGATTACAGTCTCCCGTAAGAAGAGAGTTAGACGTAGTTAGTTCACAATTGACGAAAGAGCTCAGTTATAATATAAGAGAATTGGATCGTTACATCAAAAATAATGAACCGAGCCAAAGCACCAACATGGACAAAGTCGTCATCCTGACGGACTCCCTCAGTGTACTAAAGAGCTTACATAATACTACGTGGAATAGCCATACTCAAACTATTGTACTGGAAATTCTACAACAACTGAAATGGAACCGGGAACTTGGTATTACGACTACTCTGATGTGGATCCCATCTCACAGCGGCATCGAGCATAACGAACGGGTGGACGCCCTGGCAAAACAAGCTATCCATGAGGGAGAGGTAATCAACATGCAACTCCCGATCTCGGATATAACACATAATATCAAAGTAAGAGCCAAGGAAAAATGGCAAGAAGAATGGACGATCTCCTCAAAAATCAAAGCCTCATATTATGCAACCATTCAACCGAGCATATCTCCAAAACCTTGGTTTTACAATTGGAACAGTAGCAGACGATTAATCACTACGATATCGAGAGCCCGTTTTAACCACGGTAACTTCCCCAGCCACCTACACCGAATAGGGTTGAGAGATTCCCCATACTGCGACTGCTCAGACCAGGCAATAGGAGACATCAATCACATAATTTTTTCATGCAATAAATACCAACAACTCCAGGACCAAATGATGAAAGATCTTGCCAAGAACGGCTTCCCCTTTCCGACAAACGTAACCCTCCTACTTTCCAGCAACAACAAAGTAGTACTTAGCATCCTCGCCAGATACTTAAAAGATGGAGGGATAGAATTCTAACCAATCTTGTAAGCTAAAACAGGATAAGACTATACTTCAAACCTAAAGCCCAAACCACAGCACAACCTCACTTCCGCGCAAGCACAACAACTAGTTTGGCAAAATTAACAGTATCCTCACCAATCTACCGATTGAGGCCAACACCAGATAGATCAACCCTCTACAGATTATTTGTCAAAGAAATACGGCGATTTAGACTAATCAGTAGAAAATAATGGATATACAGAACCGCCAATTACTAAGTCTAGTTGATGTATCGTCTAGCAAAGCCTTTTAGATTATGGTACTTAAGAAGGCACTTGAAATATGAATATTGTAAATAGCATATACATTCCACAAGATTGTAATAAGTTTTACCTAATATAGATAAGTTACGCAAATGGATGTAAGAAGCTTTGTAAAAATGTAGATTGGCTGTATGGTCTCTAACCAAATGCCATAAAAAAAAAAAAAAAAAAAAAAAAAACACAACACATTATTTACGACAGAATCATTAATCGTACTGAAATAGATGAAGGAGGAATAATCTTTTTAGATGCACCAGGGGGAACTGGTAAAACGTTTCTTATTAATTTGATCTTAGCTAAAATTAGACTGAAAAAGCAAATCGCATTAGCATTGGCATCATCTGGAATCGCTGCAACGTTAATGGAAGGCGGGAAAACGGCACATTCTGCGTTAAAATTACCGTTAAATGTAGCTGAGCAAGAGAATCCTGTCTGTGATATAACCCGATCTTCTGTACATGGTCAGATTTTATTGCGCTGCAAAATTATAATATGGGATGAATGTACAATGGCCCACAGAAAGTCAATCGAAGCGCTAGATGAAACATTACAGGATCTTCGGAAGAACACAAGTCTAATGGGAGGAATTTTATTGCTACTATCAGGAGATTTTCGACAGACATTGCCGGTAATTCCAAAATCAACATCGACTGACGAAATAAACGCATGTTTTAAAGCGATTAATGTTTTGGGATCGCGTTGAGAAGTTATCTCTAACAGAAAATATCGTGAAAAAATTACAGGAGATCCGAGGGCACAATCATTTGCTGAAAATCTTTTGAAAATTGGAAATGGTACCTATCCACTGGATCCGGACTCTGGGAGACTTATTTTAACAGCAGAATTATGTAACGTGGTAGACACGAATGAAAAACTTATCGAAAAGTGTATCCATTTATAGAAAAAAACTACTTGAATAAAGAATGGTTATGTGAGCGAACGATTTTAGCTACAAAGAATGATTTAGTGCAACGAATAAATGAGCAGATACAAAATATCATACCGGGGGAAGAAAAAGTATATAAATCAATAGAAACCATTATGGATCAAGATGAAAGTGTGAACTATCCGACTGAATTCTTAAATTCATTAAGTCCGCCGGTATGCCTTTCCATCTATTGAAGCTAAAAACTGGATCACCAGTTATGCTATTACGAAATCTTGATTCGCATAAATTATGTAATGGTACAAGATTAAGCGTGAAACAGCTGCTAAACAACATCATTGAGGCGGTAATCCTAACCGGAAAAGAAAAAGGAAAATCGGTTTTCATACCAAGAATCCCACTAATTTTCAAACGATTTGTCATTTTGTTTCAAACGGTTACAATTTTCCAGTGAGATTAGCTTATAGTATGACTATAAATAAGGCTCAGGGTCAAACTTTTCCACTATGCGGAGTTAATTTGAAAGAATCCTGTTTCTCACATGGTCAGCTTTATGTTGCTTTTTCACGTGTCGGACAAGCAGAAAATCTATTTGTTTATGCTCCACACAACAAAACACCAAATATAGTTTATAAAATTTATTTCTATAACAGTATTAAGTATCTAGGATTTTTGTATACTTAATGAGTATGATATTTATGTAGAACATTAGTAAAAATAAAACAAGAAACACATATCTTTAAATCCATTTTATATTATAAATATAAAGCAACTAAACAGATGTACCAAAAATAATAAAAACATACCAAGCGAAGCGGGTTGTCCTCAGCTAGTTTAAAAGTAAAAGGTAAAAGTTCGCAAAGAGATGTTTTCATTTGCGTACATAAAATAGTATTACATATCAAATAATACACCATAATTGAAAAAAAAACAACGTATATGCTATGAGTATACCAGCACGAAGTCGGTTCACTAAAGTGAAAAATGTGGTAGTTCTATCTCGGTTTAATTTATTTCCTGTTTCTTTTTTGGGGAGTAGTTTACGTCGCGATACATCACGTCACACCGTGGCTTAGTGCTTATTAAAGTTTCTTCAATAACTGATAGCTAAATTCCTCTTGCCTTTTGCTGTGACAAGAAAGTTTTGTTTTCATTCTGGTCCAGGCAGAATTTCAATCTAACCACAATCTCCGTTAATATTGTCGCTACAAAATCAAAACCTCAATCACAGGCGCATTGATACAATAATTTTATCTTAAGTTATTGATGTGTATCGCGACATAAACTTGAACCTACAGTATCTGTATTACAAATTATTTTTGCCGAAATTTAAAACTTAGCTAACCCTTTTTATTTTTAGTTCAGAATTTTTGTACAAATAATAGAGACTATGATTCACGAAACTGCTTTTTACTTACTGTTTAATATTCTGCAAATATCTATCGAATGCTACAATTAACACGAATATATTCAATGGGCTAATGTAGAAACTTATTGTTTCAAGCAATAACAGTGGAAGTCGTTTACAACACAATAAACAATTTACACGGAGCTTATGAAAGCTGCTTACTTATTACTAATAATAACTAAGTTCCTTCTGCCTTATGCTGTAACAAAAATCAATCGGGTCCAGGCATCATTTCAACCAAACCACTATCTCTGTTAATATTGCCGTTACAAAGTCAAACTATACGAACAAACCTCAACATATTGAATGCAATTATACACCTTACTAAATCACGAGCAGTAACAGTCACTTTATCGAGATGTTTACTTGACCAGCAATATTAACGAAAGTTGTCTTAGAGTTGTAGAGAATTATGGACTTTCCGTTGTACACTGTAAGTTACAAGCATTTTAGTATAATTTTTTGAATTATGTTACTCCAATAACTGTCATGATGCTGATGGCATTCTTCATGCGGATGAATTTAGTTTCAGATGAATTCAGTATTTAAATTACTGCGTTTTTACGAGCGCCACATTGCCAACGTCATTATTCGGGTTCATTTAATATCGCGATCTGAAATAATGAGTCAAGTTTATTTCGCCATTCATAACGTCACTATAGTGAATGTATTAATGCGCAACGGATAGAAGCTTTGATTTTCAAGCGGTAATATTAGCTGAGTTTGTGACTTGGTTGAAATCCAGCTCGGACCAAAATGAAACATTATTAGTTACTTCAAGAGCGAAATTTTAGTGATGTCATGTGTTG
>JARYHS010002415.1:0-30458 GCA_031002005.1 Vandiemenella viatica
CAGCAACTGCCAAAAACAACCATTTTGCTTGTGGCTTATCTTGAGGACATTAGATGTGGGAGAAGATTGGGGACAAGGAACAGGAGGGAATTCAGTCTGGTCTTCTGAAAGTATCATCCTTGCATTCGACTAGAGTGATTTGGGGAAACCATAAATCTATGCTTTATTTGATGATGTTGATTTTAAATGCAAATAGTTTCTCTCGAGTATTAATATTTTGATTGTAATAATAAATTTACCAGTTTTCTTAAAAATGACTAATATCACATGTTCATTTAATAATGTAAGAGTACAATAACAAAATCTCAAGAATTGATAGGAATAAGTGCAAAAATATTAAATAACATTGAATCTTTGCTTAACAATAGGCTCTCTTAAAAATATACATCAGAATGGCTTTTCCTCTTATGTTTTAAACCCCTCTGAATGTAATGTACCCCATATACAGTCTCCCATCGTGCCTGACACCTTCTTTCCAAGCAGTACATGTATTGCTGAAAGTGCTCACTGTGTTCCTCACTTAAATCTCATAAATTTGGCATAAGGAAGTCAATACAAGAAAACAAGTAATCCATTTTTACAGACATTCTACAAACAATTTTCTATCAGTTGCATATAATTCTAATTTGTGTTGCTGCCTGAAAACTATACCTCTACCATTCTAAATGCAAGCACATTAACTTGTACCAAACACAATTTTATGTTTCACTTGTTTAGCTCCAAATGTCCACAAACATAACAAATCATGTCTGCTGGCAATTTACAATTTCTGGAAGATGACATTTTACTTTAAAAGACAATATACTGTATAACTCTGCTTATAAGATCAGAACAGCACCTACATTCACAAACTAAGGAAGGACAATTTGTGAAAAACATATATCTTATATCACCTTACGTGTTTTGTATGCTATGGAAGTTTATATATTGAATCTTTCCCAGCTTTATATTAATATATGACTTAATGTCACAAATATAGCCATCTACTGGTAACATTTTTAAACAATTTCGTTTGCTAGAAAAAGCAATTAATTTAAATATAAATTTATCAGAAACCAATAAAGTTTCAAGAACAATCCACATATGAAACAAATTAGTGGAATATTTGCGTTCAACAATTAATGTTTAAACAATATATAGAAAGAAATAAAGATAAACAACTTTTTGTGGCAATGTATAGCCACTACATGTCTTTGTGATCTTCAGTCCATATTTGTTTATATTCTGAATTGTTTAGTCAAACGGAGCCTCACAGGGGTAACCCACCCCGCACCACCTGAGTCTGTGATGTCACTTCCCTGCAATAGGATTCTCAGGATCTGTGTAAGTATTCTTAGAGCCCCCCTACCTGCCAACCCCTGGGAAAATTTTTTCTTTAAGGGGACCACCCCCCTGCCTGTCTAAAGCCATGTTAATTTAAGCAAGTATTGGAGCCATTTGTGAAAAAAACTATTTGATGCAGGAAATTAATATTTTTACTGAATGTTACATGATGCTAGTAAAGTCAACTGTACTAATATCTATTTTATACATTTTATGGTTTTTAAGAAAAACTTTTTAAAATTTATTAATGAAAATATTAATTTTATTCTGCAGAAAATGTTTTTTGTGAACATACTAACAGGGGAATATTAATGCTAGTAGTACCAGAGGTGGCTTTTTTGTCATGCAGAGTCTCGTACATGCCTCATACTTTCATTATTAATTGAACTTAATAAGAAATACTTATGTATTAAATTTATTTAATTTCTCTCTTTACTTTCAAAGTCAGTGAAATTAAAAATTTTAAACCAACTATGATACTCCATCAAAAGATTTCCAATACACTTTCTACAGGCCTAGAGAATTGTAATTTGGCACACATATATAGAAGGGTTAAAGCTTAAAAAGTCCAATATTAGAAATTTTTCACAGTATTTATTTGATGCCACATCAAACAAGAAATGTTTCAGTGCACTGCTTTGCTTTGGTCAAGTTTCTGTTATGCCTAGAGATCAGCACGCTAACAGAAAAAACTTTATATTATCCCTATGCTTAGTTTGGAAACTAATCGAAATTTGTTTATGATGGCAGTTAAATCCACAACAATCACCATTATTAGGCCAAAACACACACCCATTCAGGGCTGGCGCTTGGTCTTATGCCCGGGTGAGTAGTCAGGCAAGATGGATTGGGCGAGGGGGGGGGGTGAAAATGTTGCTCGGTTATCTTCGTTTAATAATAATATTGACATTCATTATATTTTAATGGTATACAAATAAAATTTAGTTTATTATTCAGTATTAATTGCGCAATGCAAAAAAATTACTGTGTTCTGCTTGTTTAGAAATGAACCGTTTCTTAAAATGTCCAAGTAGTTTTGGCAAATCTCGCACTTAGTTTATCAAATAGAATAACAGTTCTGACGTATTTTATTGCTGCTATAACTCCCTCAATTCCATCTCGTACAAGATTGAGATTATGAACATTATAATACACAAATATAGCCTAAGGATCTTTTTTGCCTATTTGTGACTAAATCATGTTATTTCTCCAGAAACATTAGAAGCCCCATAGTAGTAGTGGCACCTGGGTTTTGAAAACAGCATCTTATGCCTCGCGAAAATATCAATGACCTGATCAAATGAGGTTTCTGCCCCGGTTTACGCACTTAGAAACTATACAGTAAAATGTTCACTTGAAATGAAGGCTTGAAGGTACTAAATATTTTCGATAACTCTGTATGACTATCGAACATCTGTTTTGATGAACTGTTAATATCGGTTGTAACCAGGCCGCCATAAGTGGGCGTGCAAGGCGTGCACCACACGCGGGCATTCACATCGAGGGGGGCGGCAAACGAGTGATCGACAGTCGCCGCCCCGCGATAGTTGCCATTCCATTGTCGCCGGTACGTAATTTGCAGCGTATTATCTAACGAGCGACCTTTTTTTTTTTTTTAGCTCAACAGCTGCTATGGGCGACAATGAAGGCGGCAAATATTGTTCGAAGAGGCGGAAAATAATATTCAAAGGGGCGGCATAATCGGTATTGCATGCGGACGCTCAACAGCTAGCGATGGGCCTGGTTGTACCCCGTTGATATTATCGAGGTTTTATAATGCTTCAGTGCAGCTGGTATGAAGAGAACAAGTGCCGTAAAGGGTTTATCCGAAAAGTATGTATTTTGTTGTAATAATCAGTAGTGTGTCTCAAAATGAAACCAATACTAAGTCCGATCTTGAGATTTATCATTGAAAAAATTGAACCTTTGGTAAAGTGTGCGTTAAATGAAAAGACATTTTCCCATACTACCATTGTTTAAAAAGTCGTATGAAATCTAAGTATCAAGAAGGTTTAAAGAATGTGAAAAACTAAATGCACTCTTTAGTTGCAGGAAGTAGAAAATAATATCAATATCAGTGTAGTGCAAATATTTCATCAAAAGTAGTGATTGGCAAATGAACGCTCTTAAATGTTCCATGTTGTTGTCACTAGTCTGCAGATTTTTGTCAGCTCCATCTATCAGTGATGCAAGCGGAAAAGTGTTCGATGAAACAACTTTAATTTATTATGAACAAAAAGCAATTTAAAACGAGAAAATAATGACAAGCTTTGGTTTTTTAAAATTTAATTTGCAATTTTTGACTTTTGAATTAATTGTTTTCATTAATTAGAAAACTATTATTATTATTAATTATTTACTTAAGTCAGTTCCTGAAGGATTGATTTGATTATGAAAAATAAACATTATTTAACATTTACCTTTTTATCAAACAGAAGTAATTAAAAAGTAAACGAAGATCTGTCACACCAAAAGACATTTTTGTATAGTTTCTGTTTCTGCTTCCATAATGTAACTTCTGTTTAATCTCCAGTACATATGCGTGATTTATTAACTACCTATATACTTGTGCATATATTGAAAAAAAAAAATAAGAATTTTCTTTTACTTACTCTCACGATTTTGACTGTCAGCTGACTGAACAAGGCCATCTTTTAGTTCCAGTGGACCTAAGGACAATACAAATTTATCCTCCACATTCTGCTGTCTTCCAGTATTATGTACACTCATTTGGTTTCTCCTTTACAGCTTCACTACAAATTTACCCATTTGAAATTTTTAGTCGATAATACATGCAGATTCAGCAGAAGCGCCTTAAAAATACACTAAAGGTGAGGATCCACCAAGTGCAAATGTTTCAAATGTCTACAAACTCAGAATTTGTCCAGTGGAGACGTGAATAGAGTGCACGAACAAGGATTTTGGGTGATTGCAGGTGTTCCAGGCCAATTTCGGTATGTCAAAGGAATGCGTTGCTCATGCGCGTTCAGTGGAGATAGGCTCAACAACAGGTACACGTGTTCCATACAGTTTCAGTACTAAAATCTAGAAATAATATAACTATGGACTAGGATAGTGAAAACTGTTTACTATTAATTGAATCATATTAATCAAAGCCGCAGATATGGTAGAGCAGTCACAAATATTACCATAACAAAATCAAAAAGCACGAAGCATGGAGCGAAATGGGAACAGATAGTGGGAATCATTATTGATGTTGTTAAGGGGAAAGAAAATTCTTTGCTCTCCTCATTTAGCAGAGAAAAAGTTAAACAACAGAATTCGATGGTGACAAGAAAAGTTGTGTAATTTTATAAATTATTTTACTTTATGTTTTCTATTATTACATTGTTTCAAAGCAAGTAGGGAAATAGTGGTATTAAACCACTCCTATGATCTGTTCTTAAGCCATACATCAGTCATGAGGGATTTCTTGTTTCAAAAAATGTGGTATCCAAAATTTAGGTTTCCTTTTCTTTTTTTAATAATGTACTATTATTCACTTAAAACAGAGATATAATACACAAGATGCAGTGCTAGCAATAATGTTTCCTCTCGCAGCCATTTGGACACTGCAGGTAGCAGTTGGAACGATGACAAATGCCCACACAGGAACTGTTGTTTGCGAATATTTGATTGGTGGAGATAACAAGCCAAACCACCCAACTACAAACACAAACATTTGCAAAAGCCAAAAACTTGTGCTGTGCTTGGTGGATCCCATGCTAGACGGCTTTAACGCATGACTGTTTTGGACGTACGACAGTTTACTGGAGCATTCTTGCTTTCACTCACAATGACTGTTTCCCGTCGATGGAGTTCAGTAGGCAATAGCTAGGATGTCGATCTCTGCTGAAACATCATGGCGTTGTTGTGGGTACACATGCATTTTGAGTGATTAAACTAATATGCTTATCTGGTCTGATCTCTTTGTCCTATTTGTTTCCTCCTTACATGCTCAGTCACTCTCATATTTCGGGTGGGTATTTTACACACCCGGAATTTCCCGGCTGGGTATTCCTACCCACCATACCCACATTATCCGCTGGCCCTGCACCCATTGTTTGTAAAGATAGTGCACTATATTGGTATGGGACACATCTATAATGATCAGACCAATTCTAAAATGTCTCATGGGTTTTCATATGTAACTGTTATATCCGAGTGACAACTTAGAATAATTATTAACATGAATCAAATGCCACAAAAAACTTTTGTGGAAATAAGACTAAGTGTTGTTTAGTTACAAAAAATTACTAGATTTGCTCTGAGCCAAGTCTATACTCTGCAGTGTGTATTCACTAAGCTTTATGTAACAGAATGGTTTCTCTCAGTGCTGTGGATCATTCACTTAAAATAAATTAAAAAACAGGTGACTTGGCCATTATGAGTGACATATTTTACTAAACTAAGTTGTAAAATACATTAACTGTGATGCCTTATCAGTCTTATAATACACAAAAACTGAAATTTTCCTCGCACCTCTTTCAGGTTTGAGAAATCTCAGCAACAAAAGAGTAGGAAAATAATGTGAGTTGATACTTATATTGAAAGATAATATATACCACCAGTCAACAAAGTTCAAGAGAGGAGGGAACAGAAATAAAAACACTGTACCCATACATAAAACACAATATTTAAAGTTAAGCCCTTCTTGAAGTTAAATTTAATCTGTGATAATATGTTTCCATTAAGTGAAAGTCTTATGGTCCCACACATGTCTTGGAACTTTGGAAAATTATTTTTTATTGTTTTGTAATAGTAGGTTGAAAATAGAAGTTTGTCCAAATATTAAATAAGGTTTCGGATCTAACTAGGTTTTTGCCTTGGAATGACATTATACTCATCATCTCGCTGAAAATTTGTAAGTGCTATCTCGAGCATATTTGCTTGATATGTAGCATGTTTTTGGGCTCAGATAGTGAGGATTGCCATGGCCTTCACTGCAATAAAACTATGAGAAAGGCACACAGCATAAAGACTAATTGCACACCAATATTGAAGTATTGACTTATGGGCAATTCAAAGGATATTATGGAAGCAACTTTTATTCCTAACAGGAAGAGGTGAAGGTAAACTTCTAGCTCCTTAAATCTGAAGCTACTTGGTTAGGGATGGATGACTCTGAGAGAAAAACCATGGTCATCCAGGAAAGTGTTTTGAAATGGGCTGATTCCTTCCATATTTTCTTTTCTCTATTTTTTTTTTTAAAGAAGAGAATATTGAAGAAACCAAGGAAAAATATGGGAATCAGATACTTCCATCAAGAAAAGCTGAAGGGAAAAACAATAATGCACCAGGCAATAAAGGGCTATATGATTAGGTACAAAAACAGCAATTACTAGAGGGACTATGTAATATAAATACTGGGAAAAATAAACTGTTAAAATAATTGAAAGAGAAAAAATAATTACATATAGATTCATAAAAAGTGTACAAGCTATGTAATGTTTCAAGTGATATGTTTTCACTAAATGCAATGAAATTTTACAGCATTATATCATATAATTGACAAAAACTATTAAACTTAAAGATTCCAACTTTATTGATTATAGCTTTATGCCTCATAGAAGTTAAGGTGATTAGTGGTGGGAATGGACTGGGAGCAAGGATCAGGAAGGAATTAGGCCATAGCCAATTTAAAGGAATCAATCAAGCCTTCATCTGAGTTGATCTGGAAAAACCAACGAAACCCAAATCTAAATGGCCATACAGCAATTCGAGCCGGCGTCCTCCCACATGCGAGGCCAGGATGTTACCGCTCACCCACCCTGCCGTAGTGAACCAAGTACATGTTCACCCCCTATTGACCATGACCACCTGCATATATAATAAAAGTAAATGCATCTGTAACAAATGTGTTTGCCATTAAGTGAGTTGAATATTTTTAATGATACTATGAAATTTAATTACTTAGTTACATTTGCGTCCAGAAAAATATAAAACTTTAATGTTCAATATCAGACACTTGATATGCTAATACTGAATTTTATCAGCAACGGGTAAATTATTCACCATAGAAAAATGACGAATGTTAGGCAGAATAATATACATTTAATACTGTGGTAAGTCTTGATTAGATTTTAAAGTAACATAAATTTCTACATCAGAAGCTTACTGTCTGATAACAAGGAAATACTTTACCTATCAGGAGCTGGTTCATTTTTAAATTTTCTTGCTCAGCATTTTCCAGCATTTGCTGAAAAAGGAAATAATGATAAATATAATAAATTAGGAATATAATTTAAAAAAGAGGGAATTCAACAATGATAATGCAGGAAGTATAACATCAATAAAAATATGAAAAGTTGTTTTAGAAAAAATTAATGACCCTTATTTTTTGGTAACATAAAACGAAACCTAAATACAAACAAACAACATGAAATACTCAAGTCCCAAACACTGTAAACTGAAAAGTTTAGTTACTTTAAATTATCATCTAAACATACTGATCTAATAAAAGAAAAATAATTACATAAGTGACTACAGTAAAACTCTGAATGTCTGTTCATATTGCCTTTTTTATTTATAAAATTCACTGCAAAATTATCATACGTATATTAAGAATGAGCTTTTTTGTATTATACAGGGTGATTCAGGAGGAATGGTAATAATTAACATTCAAAAGAAGGCAAAAACTACTACTAAACTGCTATTCAAAATAAATGTATATATCATTTAAAAGGAATATGGCTCACCTTAGAAAGGCAACTAGCATCAACTCCAAAAGTATAATAGTATATTAATAAAAAACTAAGGAAGGATAGGAAAATATGACCCAATACTTACCACAGATGAAGGCAGATGGGAATGACAAACATAAAAAAAAGACAAGAAGAGCATCATATTTCGGCATACAGCTTTATTCGCTTAGATGTGAGACACCAAGCGGAGTAAGATGTATACACGGAGACAGCTGTCTGGTGAATGGCATTGCCAGCACAGATGGTAGTATTGGATCGATAATTGATACTATTGATGGTATATTCTCATTGAAAGTAGTAGACCAATATAATAAATAAATGAAGACACATATATAAATCAAATTTTGAAAAAATATAAGTGAAAAATAAAATATAAAAGAAATATAAATAGTAGAGATAATAAGTGTTGGTTCTGGGGGAAGGAATTTATTGGAGATTGAGCCTGGTGGATGTGTGATGTCCAGGATATTCTGATAGGCTAGTTCCCATCTATGTAGTCTAGAGGAGGTTGTGTTGTCAGGGAAAACTCGATCATCCTTACTTGAAGAACAGGTGTTAAAATTATTCAGTATGTCAGAACTGGCATGTTTTGCAACTGGATGGGTCTTATTGTTAGTATATACGAGGGCAGTTTGAAAAGTTCTCGGAATCACCACTAGATGTCAGTTCCCAGAGCAACGAGGTTCCCGAGCAATAATCACACATCCTTTGTGAGTGAACACGTGGCGCGTCAGTGCTCTAGCTGCAGGAGTGTGGTAGTGACGACTCTTTGTTGTTGTTCCCGCGTAGTGATTTGTGACAATGGAAAAAACTGAGATTCGAGCAGTGATTAAATACTTTGTAAAGAAAGGTATGAAAGCAAAGGAAATTCATGCCGACTTTCAGAACACACTAGGGGACTCTGCTCCTTCATTTTCAACTGTTGCCAAGTGGACCAGCGAATTTAAATTTGGTCGGGAGAAGCTTGGATGATGATCCACGTAGTGGATGACCAAAAAGTGCTATGAGCCCAAAATTTACCGCAAAAGTGCATAAAATGGAGGATCATCGACTGAAAGTGCCGGAGATTGCTGAAGCTGTAGGGATGTCTTCTGGATGGGTATATTATATTTTAACCGAAGAAGTGGGTATGAAAAAATTATTCGAAACATGAGCGCCGCGGCTCTTGACACTGGACGATAAACGAACCAGATTGGAAATGTCCGAACAAAGTCTGGCCCGTTGTCATAGCAACCAACAAGATTTTTTGCGCCGGTTTATGACTACAGATGAAACTTGGGTCCACTACTATACCCCAGAGACAAAACAGCAGTCAAAACAGTGGAAACATGCTGATTCACCACCACCAAAGAAAGCATAAGGCAGTGCGTTCGGCCGGAAAGGTCATGGCCTCAGTTTTCTGGGATGCAAAAGGCATTCTGCTGATAGATTATCTTCCTACAGGCCAAACAATCACGGGGCAATACTATGCAAACCTCATAGACCAATTACAGGAAAAGATACGCGAAACAAGGCCTGTTTTGGCAAGGAAAAACGTCATCTTTCATCAGGACAACGCTCCGCCGCACAAAAGTGTTATTGCCATGGCATAACTTCATGAACTGAAGGTAAGAATTGTTGCCACATCCACCTTATTCACCTGATTTGGCACCATCAGACTTTCATCTATTCCCCAAGCATGAAAAATTCCCTCAGTGGACAGTGATTTTCTACACGGGAAGAAGTGACAGCCGAATTGGAGAGCTATTTTGCAGGCCTGGAGGAATCTCATTTTCGTAGTGGGATCAAGGCATTGGAACATCGCTGGACCAAATGCATTAGTCTACAGGGAGACTATGTTGAAAAATAAAAGCAGTTCCTCTGAGGTAAGATACTTAATTCTAATACATTCCAAGAACTTTTCAAACCACCCTCGTACTGTCTGCCTGTGGCCATTGTTTCTGAAAGCAAGTGAGTTAGTAGTGAGGTCTATAAATGAGCTGGAGCAATGGAGCCATGTAAGTTGATATATGAGGAGTATTGTAATGCAAGTAGCATGACCAATGACGGGGAATGTTTCACCTGTGGTAGAATTGGGGTAAGTGGTAGGGATGGTCATTAGTGAATAATGATGTAATGGAATCATGATCTCCAATAGACTTGGGGAAACAATAAGAAAGTCATACAGATGATGCTAACTCTATTTTTGTACCAATTCCATGAAAGTAAATTTGGAGCTCTATCTTTGACAGTCAATGCCCTATCAAGAGTAAACTACGACTTTAGTGTAAATAGTGATATCCTCACCAGGTCAAATTGATATAATCTTCACAAGTTTATAGTGAGATGTTAAAGTACAAACTCAGGGATTCAACAACAGGGCATGTCATAAAATCGCTGTGTTTTCATAATGCCTATACAAACACAATGTCCTGTTCAACAGTACACTGAACTGTAAAGAGAAAAAGCAGTGATTTTTACAACAACAAAAAAAAGGAAGAGAGTTGAAGTTACTATTATCTAGGAGCCAGTCTGAGACTGATAAGAATAATTAGTTTCTACCAGCTTTAAATTACAAAGATATACTCCTGTCTCAAAACACCAACAACTACAGTAATGTGAGGTGACACAACTTAATGTAAACCTAGGCCGCAAGTGGTGAAACAAATTGTTCTCATCATGAAACGGAATCTATCAATAAATCTCACACCTTGTCAATTGCAGTAAGGAATAGCACATTACTTGTTATAATTCACCCACATAACAGAAAAAAATTGTATATTATATACTTGTATATATTTCAACAGAAATATTTAAGTAATATTTTTTACCTTATCATCTTCAGTTATTACTAGCAAGGAACTAAAGAGCAGGAATTTTACAGGAGAACCACAACTATATTATTTGGAGCAAAATATAAGTCAGTGCTTTGAAACATATGCACAACACTTCACTGAGGAACACACCCCTACCTAATGCAACACATGTGAATAATTTATCAGTAGACTTTTGCAGGAAAATTCTGTTAGCAACATGTAGATACTAACAAATGTGAACTCTATATGTGTAGCTTAGACTGAAAAGTGAATCTTTTCCAATTTTCTGTCTGTTAATCACAAAAATGTATCAATCAATCACATTCATTAACTAGTAAATACAAAATACACTTTAAGAACCCATATTTAACTGAAAATGGAAAGCATGATACTCAAGAAATCAATTTTCACACAACTAGAAATAGGTTTCCCTCAAGAGCTTTGTAACATATTCAGAAAATGAACAAACACAGACAAAAACACTGATAGCAGTCACTGTAGAATACAAACCTAGTAAATGGTATTTCCAGTTATAATTCCCGTGCCTGTGATAATTTTCATATAAAAAATACATTTGCGCATTAACTGTTGCAAAAAAGACCTTTTTTTCATCGGTTTCGTCCAATGATTTATTACAGTTACACACTAACAAACTTCATTTAGTTACTGTAAATGCATTTGCTCATATTTTTTTTCAGACAATCAAACACAACTTATTTAAGGTATCGTGAACATCATGTGGTCGACTCATCAGTTTAATGAGTAAAAAGTGCTAATTCACAATTCTTTAGCAACCAAAGTGAACAGCAGGCGAGTGAAGGTGTGTCCTGCTGTTAAGCTGTGCTGTAAGACTCCGTAAGCAGCTTTAAGTTGTAAACCTACCTCTTCCAGAATATACACAGCATTTATTGGCTCCATATCTCCTCCTTCTGTCATCTTGAGAGATCAAAACGCAATATAACTACACAGCAAAATAACACGCTCTACGAGAACAGCTGTTAGGTTTAGCTACAGAGATACTTAATGTCCAAGAGTAAGAATTACACTCTCAATTTCTGCAGCACAAAAACTAAGATCATTGCTGTCTGAATCAAAATGTTTACCAGCCTTTTCCTAATCCCCTATACGCATATAAAATTTACGGGTACGCCAATAATTTGTTTTTTAACTAATAAACGGCGATGGAGACGTAAGTAGGGTAAATGTGCCGATTTGTAAAAATCCAAAATCCAAGTTACATCCTAATAAGTTTTCTGAGTTTCAATATATTTCACTCTTCTCATACTAAATAGAAAAACGTTTACAAAAAGTTACTTTTAATTTTGATGAGCCTTAACTCAAAGTGGAAATTTTAATGTTACCTGAATTTATACATGTGATTTTTTTTAATTGTTTGAGTTCAGTTGAGATAATTAAATTTATTTTGCGAGGGACAGCTTGCGCTCCGGTGGTAATTGCAAACACTCAATCCAATTATTTCTATTATATTATTATCTTTATTATGTTGTTATTATCATGAATACTGTCTTATATATTTTGGAGGGTTAAATTCCTCCACACATCTACTTCTGCCAATTACGAATTTAAAATCCCTTCGGCCTTATAATAAACTATTCATCACTTCCACTGTAATTCATTACAATCCCTGACACTGCACATGCTCCCAGTCCCTTATGCAAGACAGTTGAGAGTCGAGTGCTCGTGGTTATCTCTTCCTTTGCATCCACTACTCGCAATTATTCGATCCTATCCATCCAATCCCCATCAATAACAAACGCCTTTATCATCCTCCTGTTTTCCATTGACTCCCAATCCTGCTTTTTTTATATCATATCCGTTACTGACTGCGTCCTGTGCCAATTTCCACAAACAAATCTAGCTTCTTTCTTTTGCAGGCGCTCCAACTCCTGTATTTGACACACAAAAAGTAAGTCCCAAACTATGCCACCATTGTCCGACAAAACTTTTATAATCTAATTACTTCGCTTCTCATTTGCACCCTTTACAACACCTACCAAAAAAAGAAGGATATATTAATGGCAAACAAGGTGCCTAAGATGCATAATATTATTGTTGCAGGGGATTACTGATTGATGCATACAGAAATTTCTACTGCTATCTAAAAAAACACTGTAACGAACCTACCCACTCAATTAGAAATCTGAAAAATTTTAAATTTATTCCTAAGGATGTAATGAAGGAATCAAAAAACTAAAAATCCACTAGGCCGCCTGATGTTAATAATAATACTACAGATGTTTAAAAGATAACAGGATGTGACACTGCGCCTTATCTTGAAACGTTAATTAAATTGAGTCCTGATACTTGCTGCTTACCAGATGACTGGAATAGAACGATAGTAGTACTGGTCAATAATGGAGGGTAACAAATAGAGGTGAAAATTACGGCCAATTAAGTTTAACATCAGTTGAAAGTAAACTAATGGAGAGATTGGCATGTAACCACATCAGAGGTATCTGTGTGCAATGTAAGCTCTATTCAAGTAGGCTGCATGGCTTTAGGCAATGATTTTAATGCGAATCTGTTAGTAGGATATATGCAAGTTACTTTCGGATGAAATGGGAAAAGGAACGCTTTTATGGGTAAGGATGGAGAAGAAGTTACTAAGGATTTTAAGAAGCCAAAGATTTTAAGTAACTGGATTTAGTGAGACTTTAGGGACAGTGAATCAGAAATGGGAGGATCTAAATCGGATAACGAGCCTAACAACACAATTAGAAATGAGCAGATCAAAAAATTTGAAATTCGTCTTGAGGATATCATGAAGGAACTTAGAAAGCTGAAAAAAATATAAAGGGTCAGGTGTAGATAATATTACTACAGAAGTCTTAAAGATATCAGAATCTGACATTACACCTTATCTTGAAATATTATTTAAACTGAGTCTGGATACTTGTGCTTACCAGAGGACTGGAAAAGCGAGATAGTAGTGCCGGTAAATAAAGGATGATGAGTGAAACAGAGTTGAAAATTATAAGGCTGGAGGTTTCGTTTGAGTTGAATATGAATGAAATCTAGTTATGCGAAGGAATTTTCTTTTTGAGTCTTCAATATGGAGTTTCTTCCTCACTTTATAATCGTAATCAACCTTTAACTTTTTATCTCTTTACCTAATAAGCTGGCTCTTCTTTTAATTTATCTTCATCTCATGTTGACTCACCCAGCTTGATATCTTGTCGAGATCTCCCTGCAGCTGTTCACAGTCTTATTACCGTTTTTATCCTGTTATATAATACTATGTCATCTGTAAAAAATATAACTTCTGATAGTAAACCGTCAATAGAATCATTTATAAGAATAACGAATAGCAATGGTCATCAGACGGTTTTCCACAGCAGCTGTTATCAGAACGTTTTCCAAAGCATGCGCACGACTTGTTGATGTCTTCCATTACGGGTTTGTGGAATGCTACGCTTAGTTTTTCCTTATAATAAATTCTGTAAGACGAGATTGCTTTTTGCTGCCTACAGTCGAAATGATGTGTCCTAGTCGAATGCTGGGACGATTGCAATCTCGCCCTCACAAATGATACACTACACAAACAAAATAAACTCACCACACAGAAGTTATATGTTTCATGGACAGATGGCAACACTTGACTGCCTTATTTGATAAGGTTCACCAGTACGTTATGAAGCGGGCGTGGTGATTAAAAAGTGTGGCATCCTTAATAGTTCTCACTATTTCCATAACTCAGTTCGTAATCGAAAATGATTGGAGAAATAAAGTAGATATTTGGCAGAATTTGCCAAATTAATTTGTGATACGGTCACAGTGATCAACTTTAAGACAGGGCTACACTGCGTCACGTCACGTGACGTTACGTGATATCATGTGACAGACGTGAGTCGTTTGCTGTCTTACGAGTCACGTGCACACTGAAGTGACGTCACGTTTTTATTCTCTGCTTGCCCACGTATTCTGTAGTCACGTGATGTCTGGGTTTCTTTCTCCTTCACATGTTTCCTCACTTATTTTTATTTCCTAGTTGTTTAGAGGAGAAGTTAGTGAATATGATTATTTTTTAAATTAATTTGACTTAATTGCTGATGGAATGTGCGCTGTGGTGGTAATACTCCTTTTCACCCATTTTCAACTTTCTTGTACTCGCTTACTTGTGTCCTCTACAAATAATAGTTTCAAATTCTTTCATGGTTTTTGGTAAATTATTAATCAATTTCCTTGTTAATTTATTCCAATCCCTGACCTCCTTAATCGCAAAAATAATAATAATAATAATAATAATCCCACACACTCATGTCTGAAATCAAGTGAGAGCTTGTGGTGAGGCATGAATATTTATACAACTACAGAACACCTGACTATCGGGATCTATATACGATAAGCTACTTAGGAGGGAGCAGGGAAAGAATTAAATAAGTCAGGTCATTACAATTTCTTTTGTTTTCTCTGTTCAGGTTGCATAGTTCGCTTCTCAGTTGGTATTCAACAGTTGATGTTTCTAACACAAATAGCGCCATTGCTTGGTCTTTGTAGGTAACGAAGTGGTAAGTGGAAAACATAAAATAAACATTTTAATCCTATATCTCTCACATTTAAAACAAAACATGGAGTGATAGCCTTTATTTAGTAACAATTCTTGGAAGTTGAGTAAGCAGTCTTTTTCTGTCGCTTCTAACGAGCAGCTGTAAAAAAAATCAAATCGTTCCTTATTCATTCGGAAATACATATTAAAACGTCTCAAATCTTTTCGTAATTGTAGCACTAAGCGATGAAAATCAACCCGTTGTTCTTTATCTATACTGATGTATCCAAAAATTATAGGTGTCTTATTTTTATTTTTGCTTATCGAGCGTGGAGGACAATAGTGGCAAGAAAGGGCTGTAGACAAGGAACGGGAGGGAATTCCGCCATGGCCTTTTGAAGGAAGCATCCCGGCACTTCGCCTGGAGTGATTTGGGGAAACTATGGAAAACCCAAATCTGGATGCCCGGATGGGGATTCGAACCTGCGTCCTCCCGAATGCGAGGCCAGAGCGTTAACCACTCACCCACCGACGCTCGGTTTGGAATTACACACAACACTGCAAACAAGAAAATGCGTTCACGTGTGACGTGACTTGAAGTGACGGTGGTGTAGTTCTGAGCATGCTATCACGTTGCTGTTTTAGTGAAGTTCTAAATTTGAAAATGTGTGCTACCATAACGGGGATAGCCCAGCTAGTGTAAAAAGGAGGGGGGGGAGTAGTGAAAACTAAAGTGGAATTTGTGTCACGAAATTTGTTGGTAATCGTATATGAAGATAAAGAATTCGGCAATAGCCTTTTGGAGGAACCATCCTGTCATTCGCCTAGAGTGATTTCAAAAAACCATGGAAAACTGAAGAAGGGATAGATGGCCGCTCCGGGAATCGAACCAGGTTCCTCCCACTCAGTGCCCAGACTCAACAGACTGGTCTATGATAGTAAACAGTCACAGCCATACCTGCAGAGTGGGAGAATTCATTACTGTTAGGGAACGAATTACTTTTAACAAGATATCACGCAAACGAAAGAACAGGCAGTGAGATATTTGCAGTATATGCTGTATCCCAGATGTTTGCTGGTCGCCGAAATATTTCTGTCTTACAGCTTACACCATCTGATAGCTTCATACAGCACGGACACGGGGTTGAGTTTATGTGAACAATTTTTAGTAACTTATTTTTATTGTGATATCGTTAAGGATATTATAATTCAAGCTTCAGTTTAATTACAAATTCAATAATGATTAATTTAATTTCCAAACAACTTAGTGTATATTTAAAGAAAAATAGTTCTCCATGATGGAACCTGCAGCTTAATTTGTACAACCAGTCATTCACTAATAATCGCATTTCGATGAAATAACAAATGAACGTTTTAATTACGCGGCCTGATTTCATACTACATGTTACAATAAAAACAACAAAAGTATAAATTACGAAGCCAGATCTTAAACTACATGGAACAATAAAAATCCGCTGCGTTTGCCATTTAAAGTTAATAGCTGTGATTTGGTTAAGAACAGTTGGCGGCACTGCGGCTGTTCCGTTATCCGCTGTGCGCCCCCTCTGGACTGCGCTGTTTGCGTCTGTCGCATGTTAATAACTACAGTGACGTCAATTTACAAATTAATTTCAAAATAGAACATTTCGCTGTATCTCAGTGCCTTTCCCATTATTTGTAAAACTGTCAAAACTAAATAGAATGCTGAGTAGGTACTCTCCATTGCACAGACTATGGCTGTTACATCCAGCACACTACACCCCCCCCCCCCCTCCGCCAGCACACTCTCCCTGTTGGATTCGGACTACATTGAACTGTAAATCAAGTGAAGCCGCATTCAGCAAATAACACACACGCTGTCCTACATACGAGACAGACGGTGAATCTGTTCAGAACAGAAAATGTTAAGTGGCTCACAACACGCGATCGACTAACATTTCCTTCCATTTTTAAAATATACTAGAAACTAACAAACTGTTTGTTGTAGTTAACACATCTATTGCGGTGATGGAACAAAATTGCAATGATTTAATTTCTTACATTGAAATATATTGAAAATAAAAAGTTTTGTGCTAATATCACTTAAACTCTTCTCTTACTAGCTTAATTATGACGAAATTCTTTCAGCAATATGAACCTTAATCACACCACCTACCAATCAGCTTAGAGATGCACTTTTTGACTTCAGTTTTCAATCGATTAGGGAGCGTGCATAAACTACGTGGCTCAGTCTAGTGGGGGGGGGGTTGGCTGGAAGGCCACGCTGGGCTACGTGGGGGGAGGGGGGAGGGGGTTCCGAGCCAGGACACGTAGCTTTCCATTCATGTTATTTGTCACAGTTAAAAATAGTTACAAAATATACAACAGCATGTGAATACTTACTTTCGTCATTAAATTATCTCCGTGTGTAATTTACGATAGTCTGACAAGAGAACACAGTACAAAATGTCTGTTAGATTCAATAGGAAAGAAAGCTAGGTGTCACACGCGAGGGAGGAGGGGGAGGGGGGGTGGAGACGAAAGCCACGTCGGGCTATGGGGCGTCCATTAACCACGTGAGGTGTTATACCGGATCTCTCCCCACCTCTGGTGAGACTCCGTGAGATTTGGTGGCACCCTCCCCTCTAAAATGAAGTGAGATTTTGACGCGGAAACCCCCCCCCCCCATATTTAATCGACCTCACAACTTTTTGAACCATTTTTTTAGGTCTCATGCTTCCAAAGGCGGGTATACACCGCTAGTAGCGAAATCTCACCAAGGAGGAAGGGGGGGGGGGGGAGTCAACGGAAATCTCACGTGAGGTTTTTGAAATTTCTGTTCTACTGTAGAGCTAAAAAAAGGTCTACAAATGACGCGACAGTTGATTTTAGGGGGTGTAACCGGCTTTGTAAGGTGAGACCTAAAATAAAAATAGGTCTCAAAGAGTTGCGAAGGCGATCTCACGAAGACTCACCAGAGGGGGGGAGGGGGGTCCGGAAATACGGAAAACACCTCGCGTAATTTATGGATGCCCCCCTAAGGTCGGGTTTTTTGACAAACTTCCCTCCCCTCGCGTCATTTGTAGACCTTTTTTTTTTTATTTCCGTTGACCCCCCTCCCCCTTGCCACTTCGTAGTTTCGTGAGATTTTGTCGGGCCCTCCCCCCCCACCCTATTTCAATTAGGATTAATTAATGGACGCAGTCCTGATGAGAGAGTTCCATACCATATAGGAGTGACAGCTGAGAGGAAATATATATAAACTATGGAGCGGAACAAGGAAGATGGCGGTCGTCATTCTGGTTATTTGAATGCCACTGTTTTCGCAGTGGTTGCGATGTAATATCTGGAATGAGCAGATATTGTGACTATTCTTGTATTATTACTTGACACAGACGCGTGAAAATAATTTAATTCAGTTCTTCTTCATTATAACTGCTCATTTACATAATTGTCAGCAATGTTGTTGTATTAGTCTTCACAGTTATTAAATCGATTGTAAATATCGTTGTAATGAATAAACGCACTAAATAAACGGTGAATCAAGGTCGGGCCACACTAGACCGCACCGCACCTGGCCCGCACCGCACCGTCACTCGGCCGTGTGTCGGCTCGCCCCCTCGCGTCCACACTGGTCCGTAGCACGGCCGTGTGACGGACGGGTTCCTACTCGGTCTCCTTTAACGTATACACTTGGTTGTTTCACGGAATTAATGTTAAAAAATTACCTTAAAAGTGATTTTGGTATTGTAGCTGCGGCTACCACCCGTACTTTATTATTGAGTACTATACTTTATAATCTACGAAGGTAATAAAAGTACGTTAAAAAACTTTTTTTTGTGTGACTCCTGTTATCTCCTAATTGTTTGATCTCTTATGCACAAAAATAGTATTCCAAAATTGTTTTAACAAATGGTAGTCACACTGTATTGAAAGATTTTCGTATAATTCTATACAGTCACGATTAAATGTCAAGCGTCACTCACTTCACATTTAACGTGTTTGTTTTGGTTGAGGTTCCTTTTCGAGTCACTCAATATTTATTTAACAAAAAAGAATAAGATTATTATACATTTTTATTTTAATGCACACCGCAAAGATTCCGTAAAATAATAATAATTTCATGTGATCTAAAAATTCCAGTCACGGAGTTACTTATCGGCTGCGCAGTACACCTTTATCGTTGTCACCTAATTTGAAAAGGAAAACTACAGATTAACGGAGCATCCTAGCATTTTATTAACAAATCAAAGCTTTACCAGAGGTGAATGTCAATTTTACGATCCATAAAAATTACAGCTGAGACAGGGATTTGAACCAGGGACTTTCATTTCCCCAATCGTACGCCGTAACCTTCTGAAACAAGAGACAAATCTGGTTATAATCAAAAATTATTATTCAAACATAATAAAATAAACGTACTTATAATTTATTTTTGCCATGCCAAAACACAAATGTACTTTATTATCTGATTGAATACATATTTTCCATTACTTCTAGATTCAGATTCTTGCGGCGAGTGATTTGGGTACGGAAGGTCCCCGGTTCAAAATCCGGATCCCGGATGCAATTTTTACAGTCCTTAAAATCAACTTTTACCACTGGCAAAGATTTGATTTGTTAATGCGAACATGCAAGGACTCTAACTACAGTGAGGCTGAAAAAAAAAGGACACACTTCTAAAGCAATCAGTAACGTTTAAACAATATTTAGTCGTAAAGGACCGGAACTTTCGGAACTCTTTCTATACAGTTCTCCATATCGACCAGCCCGACAGCAGACCGACACCGGGCCGCACCGTCAAAATATAAACCAAATTTATCGGGGCCAACCAGTGGCGGCCTAGTGTCGGCCGCGAGTAAGCGACAACAATAAGAAAAGTGACGGTGCGGTGCGGTCTAGTGTGGCCCGACCTTTAAACGTGTTTTTGTTTCTCGTTCGCGTTATTCCCGTTGCGAGACTAACGCTGTTTGAAACTGCAGTATTTCCGCTGGTTTCCGCCAGAGGCGTTGCTGGGTGCAGTCAGCCAGTGCGTGGTTTGTAAAATCGAGAACTGGTAAGTTAACAAAATGCAGGAAGAACTTTTCACGTTGGGTTTTAACAGTATTTCCGTTTGAGCTGTAACTTTCGCGTTGTCATCTAGCTTTTCTTTGTGTTTCCGTGTTCCACCTTGTGGACGCTGTACTCAGCAGAAGTATTGTTCAAAATTTAGGTAATGAAATAATTTGTGCGACGAATTCTGAGACAGGTTAAAACACAAAATCGTGAACTCCTGCAACAAGACATCGGCTGAAGAAACCACCAACACTCTCATTTTTTTAATCTTTTCGATTTCATATTTGTGCGATTTCTCCTCACATTCCACTTTACGATCACTCATTCCGTGCGAAGCATTGAAATTGATGTCCAATTTTATTTGTGACGAGACGTGGATGAAGTCCGCCATTCTTGTTGTTGGCGTCTTCGATTTTTAAATCTGCGATTGCTATATTTGTGCTTAAGAATTTTTTTGTATAAATAGCTTTTTTACGTTCCAGCAATTATTTCTCGTACCGAGCGTAGTGGTGAGAGATAAGGCTTCTGGTCTCGCATTCGGGAGGACGCGGGTTCGAATCCCCTGTTCATCAATCGAGATTTGTATTTTTCATAGTTACCCAAATCAATCCAGGTGAATGATGGATCCCTCTAAGGCCATGTCTGAATTCCTTACTGTTCTTTTGTCCCACTCCTCTTCTGCCTCTAATAGCGAAGACGTCGACGAGGCCTAAAGCCATAACCAAAAAATTAGTATAGTTCAGTGGTTTTGTGTCCCAAATTTCGAACTGTTACAACAAAACAAGGTAACATGTGATGTGCGCTATTTAAATCTCCTGTGCCACATATTCCCGCTATTTATTTTCATTCTCTGTTCACGATTACTGATTCCTTGTGAACCACTGTCACCGGTAACATTAAAGTCTGCACTTCACTAAAGTCAGCCTCCTGCTTGTTTTTATTTCGTTTCCATTTGAATTATTCTCTTTTTTCCTATCGCCTTTTTATTTCATAAACATTACTCATACGCTGCAGATATTTTCGATTTTAGCGATTTTCGTGTTTATTGGGCGCTTTAGCATTATGACAAATTTTTTAACAGTGCGGTGACGATAAAGGAAAGGTCTTAATTATATGAAACAATACTTGAATCAGTTCCGTTGTTTCTTGTTCAGCTGCTAGTGTCTTTCATTTTGTGCAAATAACTACTGCAAAATTTTAGAAACGTAAGGAAATTTTGTACATCATGGACTCGGTGATTGACGCGTATTAATGTGTTTTGTTTTTGTTCCTCATTAGTAGAGACCAGATTATATGGGTTTGCATATTAAGCCCATTTTCACCCGTTGGTGTATATTTTATCTACAATCTAGTGATTATGCATATTTTCGCTATATTACAATATTTTTCGGCATTGTACGCAAAACCTACTAGCTTTTTTTTTTTTTTTTTTTTTTTTTTTTTTTTTTTTTTTTTTTTTTTGTAACAGTTTAACGTCCCTTTTTAACAACGTGGTCTTTAGAGACGGGAAAGGATGGGGGCAAGGAATGGGAAGGAATTCGGCCATGGCCTTTTGAAGGAAGCATCCCGGCATTCAACTGGAGTGATTTGGGGGAAAACCATGGAAAACCCAAATCTGGATGCCCGGACGGGGATTCGAACCGCCGTCCTCCCGAATGCGAGGCCAGAACGCTATCCGTTACACCACCACGCTCGGTAAAAAAAAAAAAACATACTAGCAGCACAGCTCTTAGTCTACGACGACTCCCTGAAGAACTACCACCCACGTTTGGGAATATAAATAAATTGATACCATCAACAAAGGCAACTCATAAACGGACAATAATATAAGCACATTCTAAATTCCCACGTGGAACCATGTTTTATTCGTATCACAAGTGTACTTTAATGATATACGACGTATTTCAATAAATTTAAAACGCCATATATACCCAATGTAATTATCGCACTTATTAGTTGCGTCTTGAATCTGAATTTCAAATGCGCGGGCTCCTACAACTTTCTTTTTCTGTGTGCGCTGGTGGCGCTGTCTTAAGGCGGCAGGTAGGAACTACCCTGTGAAATCACAGCCTTCTAATCACACCTATTCTGCATGTATACCATTATTTCTATCATCTTTAATCCTTTGATTGTAAATTCCCCCCTGCCACAATCACCTTTGCCCTTTAGGAATTTTATTTTAAATATTGAGCACCATCTGTTGGCCACAACAATGAGCTATCTCGCCGTTGCGGTGACATATGCCTATCGCATATGCACTGGCAGCTTCGGAAGGGAGAGGATAGCTTTCCATGTGTCAACTTCAAACAGATGCAGGTGCGGAGGAAGGCAGGGAGCTGAGTGTAGCTTACACTTCGGGCTACGGAACACTCAACAAACCCCACGTCAAATGACAACAAATGAAGGACACTGTAGCTTAAAATAAAAAAAATAATCTCTGTGATAAATATTTGAGACAAAGTTAACGTGTAGCATGAAACTTTTCACTTCATTTTTTAATAATTATTTTAACCTTCGGTTTTATATCCCAGAGTTGTATTCACATATCTAATCAGAAAATTCAGCTTATTAGGTAAACAGATAAAAAACAAAAGGTTAATTACGATAATAGGGTGGGGTCAGAATTGTTTCTTGAAAGCTCTAAGTGTAAATATTTTGTCATAACGTTTGATAACAAACTCAACTGGGTAGATCACACTGGGCAGGTGGTAGGAAAAGGTTGCAGAATCCTTCATTTACTGGAGACGGTGATGAGAGGATGTACCAGAGAAGTTAGGGATTTAGGTTACAAAACTTCGGTCAGATCATTGGTTGAATATGGTAGTGTAGTTTGGAACCCACATTTTGGTTATCAAATACAGGAGTTGGAAGGTGCGCAAAGAAGAGCAGCTAGATTTGTCTGTGGAAATTATAGCAGAACGCAGTCAGTAACTGATATGATGAAGGAGCTGGGTTGGAACTCATTGGAGGGCGAAGAGAGTGCTGGGAATGTACAGGGATATGTTGGTGATGGGGCTTGGAGGGATATTGGCCAAAGAATTAGGAATAGTGCATGGAAGGGGAAAGGCGACCATGACCACAAGCTGGCACTCGATTTCACACATAAGGGAGTGTAAAAATTTTCTTTTGTTGGCAAGGTTTTTTTTAGGGATTGTAACGGATTACCAAGTGTAGTGATAAATAATTTTCCAAAAACACTTAAATGAATTTAGAATTAAAATTTGTAATCATAATAGTAAATTGGGGAGGAATTTAACAATCCCATTATAAAAGAAATTTTTTAAAAATATAAAAAAAGGGTAAATTGATGACATGGGGGATTCAGCTATTGAACTCCCATCTACATTCAGATATCTTCTACCAGGAACAGTTTCTTTAGTAATAGGAATTTTACTGTTTAGACTTATTTTGTATTTATTTAAAATGATAAATCTCTATTAATTCTAAAAGTTACTTGAAAACATATTTAAATCAATAGAGAAACTACTAAATACATTAATAACTGTACATTTAAAAAATGAAAAACATCAGCCAAAAATGTGTGTTTTCCTATTATTTATGGCCTTATTTCTTCTTTTTATGGTAAATATCTTTTCAGTCCTGAGTAATATTCCAGCCAGCAGGGCAGGTATCCGCTTTTCCAGTCATGAATGTCCTTGTGGAACCTTAGCCCACGTTCATCAGACTCGTCGCTGCAGCATTCGGGGAAACAATCCACACGAGAGTGCAGAAAATACATCTTCAGCGACATATTGCATCCCAATTTTTTGTATGCAACAACCAATCTCATTTACCAAATCTATATAGTTAAGAGCTCTTAATTTTCCCAGAAAATTATTTCATGACATTTTTCAAACATATCCTATGCTCGTCAGGGTTTCTTAAAAATTTGGAGGCTTTTAATTTGTACTATGTTGGGGATAAAAGACTTTTCTTTACCTTTGCTGCTGTAAGAAGAGGGAATTTGTTTAAGTTGTACATAAATCCTCTTCCAGTTTCATCCATGGACTTAAACAAATTGGTTCATTAAACCAATTTGATGTGAAGTGGGGGAAGAAGCACATCTACACTAACAACCAGTTTCTCACGATGACAGTTTTCTTCTCGCAGTTTCCATTTTCAACGAGGCAATCCCTTTTTCTTATAATAAGAATATCTGTCACGACTGTTCCACTCGCATATGAAACACCTTTATTTGGTGTAGCCTCGTTGCATACGAATATTAGGGCAATAATTTTGAGGTCACCACGTATGTTCCATTTATGTTCATTATCCTCTTATATGAAATGCGTCGTCTGGAGACTGCGGGCGTCGTCGATAGCTATTGGCTAGAGTACAGTCACGTGCCAGCAATCACTCGCGAATCAACAGCCACTATAAAGTTACAATAATTCCTTCAAGTTGCATTTTATTTATTTACGACAACTAGATGCAGAAATTCATGTAAGGAGAAGGGTATTCGATGTTTACGCTATATTATCTGTGTCAGTTTTACGAATTAGGTTAAAGCATAACCTATGAATTTTTTGGCATAAGATAAGAAACAATCAATACAATACATTCATTTTCCATTGATCCCAATATAAGAGACTGGCTCTGTGGGATGTGGAAAGTTGTCAATTTACAGATCAACAGTTGCATAACAAAATAATAAGTACACCACTAGATGTACAGTCATAGTATACATGGTACATTAAACACTTCCATTACAAAATAATACATACACCAGAAGATGTTAAGGTTTTTTTTTTTTTTTTTTTTTAATCTAAGAGAAAGTTCACACGAAACGTACTTAAACGCGAAATATATCAGTCAAATAAATAACAGTTATCCAATTTCGAAATTATAGTCTCCATCATTTGAAGTTAAATGCATTTATTTAAATAAAATCCTAACCGAATACTCTGATAATCTAACCAGAGTAAGGTGCTCATTTCACGAAAGATATAATTAAAAATGATTCTTATTAGTTTTTCCTTATAGGCTTTTCCAGAATAAATTCCAACTACCATCACAGATGATGGCCTTAGTTTTTGATACGTGTGTTAGCTATTAAATGAGAGTTAAGTTTACCTTTTTATGAGATTTAAGCACGGAAAGAGACGATCTCGGCACTGAACAAGGTTAGCAAACAGACCGAAGGTCGTGACCGCTTGATCCGACCTGGTTGGATTACCAACTTGACCTGTATTTTTGTAACTTTTGTTTGGTTTAAAAACATAAAAGCGATATTTGCGACATCCTAACTCTGTAAGAGATTATTAAAATTATATTGCATTCACTTAATCTTAAAAACGAAGCACAAACTTTATTTGTGTCTGTTTCCCTACAGAAGGGCAGCGGTATAAAATAACGCCTATTTTCAAATATTTTTTGCCACTGGACAGAGATATAGGCTTCAAGTTACTATTTCGCACTATAAATATATTTAACATCTGTTTCGCGCGTTTTGTCAGCGGTTAAAGGATTCCATCCCTTTCTGTGTGAGTAGGTATGGAAGGAGACAGCTGGCATGGGGGGTGAGGGTGCTGAATTGAACAGCTGCAGTCTGTGCTAGGCTCAAAAAAAGCATTTTATTCAGTCTGAACTATTTTTTTAAGATAAAAAATAAAAATATATGCTGTGGCAAAGTGTGATATTTTCTCTTTTTTTTTTGTTTCACAAGTTTGTCTGTGAAAATAACAAGAGGATTTTATCATTCAGTATTGATGTGTATTCTGATGTTATCATGTTCTCAAATGGCTGACAGGACTAGAGTGAAGAGAGTCATGGGAGTATACAAGGAGTATACTGGTGATGAGGTGTGGAAAGATATTGAAATAAGGATTAGGGGAAAGAAGACCATAACCACAAGCTGGTACTCATTTTAAATCAAAAGGGTATGTGAAGATTTCCTTACGCAACTTAGGGGTAAGGGATTGGTTTAAATTATCAATAGAATTGATGAATAATTTACAATACATATCTATATATGCTAAAAGAATTCAAAGTTGAAATTAGTAGAGTGTAAATAGAAATGGTAAAATAAGTGAGTAGGAAATTGCCACCAGAACAAGCGCTGCATCCAATTAAATTGAATATTAGTAAAGGTAGTGAGATTAATGAACAGAACTGTGTTTTCAATGATGAGTTCACTGGATACAACTTGTCTAGTCTGTTGGAGCCTTGGTTTAATTTATTATTAATGTTTACAATCTACATTAACTACATACCAAGACCAACTCTGAGCTGTCTCACTGGTTGGTCTTTTAGATTCTATGGTATGTTGTTTCATATGATATCATACTGCAATTTATTCTATGATCACCTTAGTGTGAATATTTTTTTATTTATTTATTTTAAATATGAATCTTTTTTCATGGATCCCTGCTGAGGAAGGACCTCTGTGAAACATGTCATGGTTAATACACATACATACAATATGAGTCATAATCATAGTAAAAACAATTATATGTTACAAAAACAAATGAAGAGAATAACAATAAACATTAATTTTTAACAATCGAATTTTGCAAAAGTCATATTGAATACAATTATTTATTTGTCCAAATTCTTGAATGGAGTAGATAATCTCCCCTGTTTTTTTTATTTATTTAAATACATCTTTATTATCTGCAACTGTTTTAAACTCTTGGGAAGATTAGTAAACAGATGTATACCATAATAATTAACTCCTCTTTGTACTAATGACAGAGATGTTTGTGTTTTTTGGAAGTTATTTCTGTTTCTTGTATTGAAATTGTGTACCTGTGAATTAGGTTAAAATGATCTATGACAAAGCACATGAGAGAATATATATACTGAGAAGTCATTGGAAGAATATTGAGTTTTTTAAAAATTTGTCTGCAAGAAGTTCTTGGTTTTACCTGTACACAACATTATAACAGCTCTTTTCTGTGCTATGAATACTTTGTGAAGAGTTTTCCCAAAAAAAATTATGCCATATGACATCATTGAACGAAAATATGAGGAGTACACATTTAGTTAATTTTATATCTGCTGTTAGCGAAAGTGTTCGTATTGCAAAGGTGGCACTACTTAACTTCTTCAGTAGTGAAGTGATATGTTCGTGCCAACAGAGTTTCTCACCTATTTTAAACTCTTTGTTTCTAATATTTTGTTATTTTTATAGCTTACTTGTAAATCTGCCTGTGCATAATTTTTTGTTTTAAACTTAATATAATGTGTTTTTTCCAAATTTAATATTAATGAATTTGCCTTAAACCAATTTGCTATTTCACTAAGTACTTCATTTACATTAAATTCTAGATTGCTCTTTGGTGTTTTTCTCACAGTCAGGTTAGTGTCATTCTGCAATCAAAACACTCTTAACTTTGTCAGATAAGTTTCCAGGAAGGTCATTGATGTACAACAAGAAGAGGAGGGGTCCTAGTACAGAACCTTATGGAATTCCATGCTTTTTTTCTCCCAGTGTGATGAAGCATCCTTTACTTATTTTAGGATCAAAAATGGAAACTTTTTGCATTCGATTTTCCATGTATGATTTAAACCATTTACCTGTGGTTCCATAAATACCAAAGTATTCCATTTTCTTCCAATGCTAATTCATGATTTACACAGTACAAATGCTTTTGCAAGATCACATAAGTCATAATAGTTTAAAGATATGGGTAAATGATTAATTGTGGTATATGTTGTACATTGCAGTAGGACATATTTGGCAGCATTGGCTATATGTGAGTGAGTGTATTAACCAGGATGGACCCTTTTATAGACTGTATTGGAAATCCTACTATTATTTTTCGTGAAATGGATATTTTTCTGCCCACTCCTGAGCAGACTGATCATTAATACACAAAACATTATATATATATAAGAAACAAAGGCGCTAATAGCGGATATATTGAACATTGGATAGGATAAAAAACCACAGCTTACCAAAGAGGGGATTCCAGCGGCGTTGGTACACGAAAAAAACACGAACACACAAAGAATAAAATTTTCGAGCATGGCTCTTCCTCAGTAGAAGTGAGATGGCTGCACGCAAGCGCTGCCGGCAGCCAACTGCTTGAGCCACAATTTCGGTGGCTCATGGTGGGGGAAATACATCATGGCAGGAAGTGAGGGAGGGAGTAGAAGAGTACAGGCTGAAAAACGATGCTGAATGGCAAGTATAATGCAAAACTGTACAAGGTCCTGTCGCAGAAGGGCAGTATACCTCAGATAATCAAGTAATGGACACAAGTGGGAAAAAAAAAAAAAATTATAAATAAATAAATTTAAAAAAATATATATATATATAAAAAAAATATTTTAGTTGAAACTAAAATTCGAAATCACAATCTATAAAGATAGGCTCTGGTGAGCGGTGGTTCTGTGAGGGAAGGTGGAAGTGAGGGGGATGGGTGGGAGGAAAATTGGTGCTATCTTAAATTTAGACCTGGAGATTGTCTGGTCCCCAGTTTGGTACTGATAGGTCAGTTCCCACCTTCTAAGTTCTGAAATACTGCTTTTATCTGGGAGGACTCTGATGGCGCGGACCGAGAAACAGGTATTAAAATCGTTGGTGCCATGTATAGTGGCATGATGAGATACAGGGTGGTCAGGGTTCTTGGTATGTACTGATTGTCGGTGTCCATTCATTCTGATGGCTAGTGGATTGGTTGTGAGTCCGATGTAGGTGGCTGGGCAATGGTTACAAGTGAGTTGGTATATGAGGTGGGAGGATGTACAAGTGGCAAATCCTGTGATGGGAAAGCTTTCCCCAGTTACGGGGTTGGTAAAGGTGGTGGAAGGGCGGGTGCATACTGCATAATTTGCAACGGGATCTGTTGCAAGGAAATGAACCTTGAGGCTGTCTTGCAGGCTGGGGGACCCCGTGCTTATGGACCAAGAGTTGGTTGAGGTTTGGAGGTCTGCTGAAGCAGGCTCTGGTGGGTGAGGGAGGATTTTAGGAAGGAGGTTTCTCATCTCAGGACAGGCTCGAAGGAAATCGTACCCTTGTCTCAAGACTCGGTTAACGGATTCCAAGCCTGGGAAGTAACGGGTGATCAAAACAGGGCTATGGTGGGTTTTAGAGGATTGTGGATTGTTGATAGGTTGTGATGTGGCACGAGAAACCTGTTTGTGAACTAAAATTGGCGGGTAATTGCGGGAAATCAGGGCTTCAGAGATATTGCTGGCATATTGTTGAAGGGCTTGTTGATTGGAACAAATGTGACTGCCTCGAATGCCTAGGCTGTAGGGGAGGAAACGTTTGATGTGATGAGGGTGGCAGCTGTCATAATGAAGGTACCGTTGTAGGTTGGTGGGTTTGATATGGACAGCTGTGTGTATATAGCCATTTGTGAGGGAAAGGTCGACATCCAGGAAAGTGGCCTGTGTATGGGAGTAAGTCCATGTAAATTTCAAGGAGCTGACAATGTTAAGTTTATTGAGGAAACTGAGTAGGTTGTCTTCTCCGTGGGTCCAGATTATGAAAATATCATCAATGAATCTGACCCACAAGAGGGGTTTCAGATGGGCTGAAGTTATGAATGATTCTTCCAGGCGGCCTAGGTAGAGGTTAGCGTATGAGGGAGCCATACGAGTGCCCATGGCAGTGCCACTCACTTGGTGATAGATTTTCCCCTCAAATGAGAAAAAGTTGTTATTTAGTATTAGTTCCGCCAAGGTGAGCAGGAAAGATCTGGTGGGAAGGCTATTGGGCGGACGCTGGTCTATAAAACGTTCCAAGGCACTGAGCCCATGGCAATGGGGAATATTGGTGTATAAGGAAGTCACATCTACCGTCACTAGAAGGGAGTCAGGGGGAAGAGGTGTGGGTACTGTAGCCAGTCGAGAGAGGAAGTGCTGGGTGTCCTTGATGTGGGAGGGAAGCTGGCTGACAATGGGCTGTAGATGCTGGTCAACCAGGGCAGAGATACGCTCAGTGGGTGAGCCATATGCAGAAACTATGGGACGTCCTGGGTTGCCAGGTTAATGAATCTTGGGAAGCAGGTATAGTGAAGGTGTGTGTGGCATTTTTGGAGTGAGGAGTGAGACAGAATGGGGAGTGAGTCCTTGGAGGGGTCCACTAACCTGTATATACACTTTTATTTTATCATTTACTACAGTGTGGGATCATAGTTGAGG
>JARYHS010002417.1:0-70224 GCA_031002005.1 Vandiemenella viatica
GGTGGTGCAATAATTAGTCTACTTTCACCAATAATTGCCAATCTTTGCATGGAAAAATTTGAACAAATTGTTTCTGTAACTAAGAAACCAGCATTACGGTTCAGACATGTTGATGACATGGACAGGAGGACTTGATCAAGTTACTGGACATTGTAAGCAGCATCAAATTTACCTGCAAGCTTAATAAGAGGGACACCTGCCTTATCTTGATGTTATTTCTGAGGAAGCAGTACAGTCTTTAGCCCACTCCGTTTATCGTAAACCAACACACTAGGGCAAATATCATGCAGCAAATGGGCATCACCACTCAGCCCACAAGGCACATTATTTTGTGGAGCAAAAAGGATATCAAACTGAGAACAACATATTCTAAGAGTTATCCATAACAGTGCTACAATGTACATTTTTTTCATGCATCCTTTACCATAACAACAAGAGTTGAAACAAAGACAGACTAGATTCTGATTCAAAAGACATGTTGTTGTCTTATGTAAAAGATGCCACTGACATAATAGGCTGAGTACTAACAAGGAATGATATCAGACCAATTTTATTAAACAAATAATCAGATCAGTCAAAGACCCCCCCTTCCCCCCCCCCCCACACACACACACCACGAACCGGCTAGGGTGTATAACAGGGGTGGCCAATCCGCGGGCTACTTGCGGCCTGCCTTGAACCTATTTCTGGCTCGCGAGATTCACTGCACTTTTACAAAATATTTTTTATATTTCATTTTTAGTGTTATGTATTTCTTTACAATGTGCGTTTAGTATAATTATTATTATACTATCTATATTTATATGTAAGAATAATAGTAAACACAATAATAATAACACATTATGTTTCTATTTTTCCTCCAAAAAAATTCTATATTGGGTCTAACCTAAGAAGGGGATAAATAATTTTATATGCGGCCCACGGAGTAATGATGCATTTCCAAAGTGGCCCACACAATCATTTGGGTTGGCCATCCCTGGTGTATAGGAAACTCCATCCTAAAGTAAAAAGGTATTCACTAGGGAAACAATGCGGCTAGTTAAAATAAGAATTAATGAACAACAACAATATTCAACCAATATATTCAATAGGTAACCAACAAAATTGGCTGTCATAGTACACAGTTTGCAAGAACACAAGATGTTAGGGACAAAAATGAAGGCAAAGCCAGGAAGCTAATTGCTGGTGACAGTCAGAGAAATGGTGCAAATATTTAAACATTCAAGAAATATAAACAGAGACGGAGGTTCCAAAATGAGTGATTCGTTGAAATGTGTTTTGTATAACCACACAAAATGCTGCACTGCAAATGCAAACCAAAGCTCTGATGGCCTTAATTAAAAAAAAAAAAAAAAAAAAAAAAAAAAAGCCTAAGGAATTTAAAATTAAAATTTGTCACTCAGAATATTAAATGGGGGAGGAATTTAACATTCCAATTGTGTGTGTGTATATATATATATATATTGATCTGTGTTTCCCTATATTTCACTTTTCAGCCACCACTACCTAGCACAGATCACTGGTGTTTGTGTGTGGAAGTAGCATGGAGTTTCCTGTCATGCACAACGTTGGCCAAATGCCGATAGCTGTAGTGGTGTGGGAGATATGATGGTTAAAAGTGGTCGATGCAGGGCATTTTCATATTACCACCAAAGACTTGTCTAGTTATACTTCTCTTTTCTTCCACAACTACTTAGGATAGACCATTGATGTTTGTATGTGGTAATAGCATCGAATCTCTCATCGTGCACTATGGTTAGATGTCGGTAGCTATAGAAGTGTGGGAGCTATGGTGGTTGAAAGTGGTCGACCTGCGCCACTTTCATATTTCTACCAAAGATGTATGTGTCATGGTGTATCACTTTTCAGCCAAAACTATCTAGCGCAGAACACTGGTGTTTGTGTGTTGTAGTAGCACAGAGTCACCCGTTGATCACAAAGTTGCCCAAATTTCGGTAACTGTGGGAGATATGGTGGTTGAAAGTGGTCGATCAAGGATATTTTTGCATTTTGACCAAAGACATGTGTGTCCGTATATTTTACTTTACTGCCTGAACTACATAGCGCAGATTACTGGCGTTTGTGTGTGGTAATGACATCGAGTCTCCCATCGTGCACTATGGTGGTTAGATATTGGCAGCTGTCAATCCAAATTCTTTACATACACGAACGAAGTTGCGGGCACCAGCTAGTTAATTATAATACTGATAACTGTAAAATTGTTGAAATTGTTCAACAACTGTTTTGCAGCTAGGGCCATCACTTTCTCCTGAATTCTCAATATCTGCTAAACTCCCCTTATGGAGACTAGCTTATCAGAATATCCTTGACACCAGATATCCACCAGACCTAATTTCCAACTAGACCTTCCCAGTGTACCCAGCACTATTATTACTATTTTTCACATGTGAAATTAAGGAAAAAGGAAGCAGCTTCTGAACAATATAAATAATAAAGAAAAGTAAAATTAACTCATCACATACCAAAGTTGACAGCTGTGACAAGAGAAAACAAATAAGGCTGTCACACAAATACAATATTTCTGTATCAACCTTGTAATGTACCATTAGGATACATTACATATTTATATGATATCTGTCAATGTATGAAACTTTTAATGTTTTCTGAGAATAACGAACAGAAGAGCATCACGTGCTACAGAGAGAAGAGTGAAGAGACAGTCGGCAGGATTGGATGATTAAGGAATCTGCGTTTTGAGTATTATCGGTCTATGCAGGACAATTTAACCATGGAATTTGGACTGGCACATGAAACAATTGGAAGCTGTGCAGGCTAGCAACTGCGAAGAAACAAGATCAATTTGCGAACTCATTTACAATGAACAAAATCAGTTGGAGGCCACAACAACACGTATGGAAGGAGCGATTTTGAGTTTGCGACTCGAAGCCACAAATGAGAGTAAACACTTATCTGAGACTATTCATGCAGTAGAAATAAAAAATAAAAACAATTGTCAATATGTTGGGAATAAATTGGGTGAAATGGATGTATCTGAGAAGTTAATGCAAGATGTTATGGAAAGAGACAAAAGGTACCTGGTTCCTCAGTTGGAAGTAATAGCTGGAAGACTTACTGATAATGGGGTCAAGGTGAGTGCAGTTAAATTCACATTACAGTCACAAGAAATGAAACTCCTAGAGATACAGGACAAATTAGCACAGCAGAAACTGTATAGTAAAAAAAGGAGAATTGTACAAAGAGACACAAACCAATTTTATGAGGAACAAGAAAGTGAAAAAGAAAAGAATAATTTCTTCAGAAATCAACTTCCTGAAGAAGAAGAAGGTGAAGCAGAAAATGAAAATTATCTCAAAAACCCATTACCTGAAGAAGAAGGTGAAGCAGAAAATGAAAATTATCCCAAAAACCAATTACCTGAAGAAGAAAACAGTGAAGTTGAAAGGCCAAAGTTCAGCAAAACAGGTACTGAAGAGTATCAACGGGTTTGGAAATTATATTAAAAGTACAAAAGAAGAAAAGGGCATTACTGCTGACAAGATATATAACAATACAGAAGATATTGCCTCAAGTTCATTGGTCATAGTGACAAATCAATTGGAATAAGTAAAATTTTGTTAAACAATGAAAAATGATTGTTATAGAATATAAAATGATAAAAAAAAATAAAGATGAATTAAACAATGCAACAATATGAAAATAATGGAAATAGTTAGCTCAGAGAAGCAGACTAACAGTTCCTTGAAAATCAAAGAGGAAGATGCCGAAGAAAGCAGAAAGAAATATTGTTTGCGCTTGTTTAAAAGTAGACAACATTAGTTAGGATGAATATGGAGGACTCATCTTGTGTAGTGATCGCTGATGAGTATGGAGGCAAGGTTATTTGAATAATAAAAAGGAAAATAAACATTAAGTTTAATTAAACATATACAGAAATTGTGTGAATTATTATTCTTAAAGAACCTTTCTGAAACAACAAAGATATGAACCATGTCACGTAGTTTAATACTATATAATTTTAAGGTCTCGTTACCTTTTCCTTGTGATTAATGCCAAAATTATGTTTATTATTTGCGTAATCGGTGGTAAAACATATTGGTTTATGAAGTATAAGAATATTCTGGAGTTTTCTGTATTAAATGGTGTAAATGTTTATCCAATTATATAAAGTATAAGTACTTGATATTGTGCTTATGCATATTGTATTTAAAGTGGATTCTGTGTCATTTTAAGAAAAGGAAAAGAGATATACTTTGTATAAGTGAATTGTCCAGATCTACTTCATGTCTTGACAATTGGAAGACCGAGGGCAATGTAATGTGCCATTAGGATACATTACATATTTATATATCTGTGAGTTTATGAAACTTTTAATGTTTTCTGAGAATAACGAACAGAAGAGCATCACGTGCTACAGAGTGAAGAGACGGTCGGCAGGATCAGATGATTAAGGAATCTGCGTTTTGAGTATTATCGGTCTGTGCAGGACAATTTAACCATGGAATTTGGACTGGCGCATGAAACGCTGTGAGTTAAATGTAATTTTATTTGTGTGTGTTGGTTTTTAATATTTGTAATCCCGAGACGTCCTGAGATTATATGATCTGTAGAATAAATTGTTTATCTCAAAGATTGTCCTTAAAAACTTGCTCAGAACAATATCTGTGACTAATCAATGTGAATATCTTTTACTCCGTTTATTCATGTATATTGTCTCTGTTATGTAATACACAAAGTTATCTCGTTATGCAGATTAAATATAATTGAGCAATATTAATAAAAGGTACAATTAACCAGTACACTTCAACCTTCTTCATGTAATAGAGAAGAACAAGCCACGTGTGCACTGAACGTCGCCCCATGACTGGCTAGGTAGTGCGAGAAATGGTGGGGAAACTGTTAAAGAGAGGACTATCGATATATGGGCAATGTCTGAGACAACATATTGCAGGCAATATTAAATGAATGTACATAACAAAGGGTACCTAGTATTGATGCAAAAATTATTACTATTTGAAATATGAAAGTTAAGGAAAAAATAAATTAAAAACGATGAGATAAGTGGTAGGATTTTATCGGTAGTTAAGGCCAGGGGCGTGTCTGGTATCTAGGATATTTTGGTACGCTAGTTCCCATCTCCGGAGTTTTGATGCACTGATGCTATCAGGAAAAACTCTGATTACTCTTACAATAAAGCAGCCATTGAGGTGGTTAGAATCTTGGCTATTGGCATGCTCTGGTATTGGAAGCTACAAGTTGCGGATGTGAACTGTTTGTCTGTGGCCATTCATTCTGACTGAGAGTTGCTGTATATTTGTGTGTCTGCCATACGTTATTTCCCTCATTGCAAATGTCAACTTTGGTATATGATTCGTTAATTATCCTTTCCTTTATTATTTATTGTTCACATGTTTTAGACCTTATATAGTATCTTTTCTACTTAGAGTTTTTTTGATATTTATATCCTCACCCATTAATTATGTTCATGATTTTTTTTCCCCACTTCCAATGATAATATACTTCCATCATTGTTGAATATCGATTTAGTACTTTCTACCCCCGTCCACCATCACCTATGCCGCCCATGTCATGCCACTTGGATCCTCTATTTCCCTAGTGGATGTTGATTTGTACACATCTGACTACGCCAAGTGTCTCACCTACATGCATGAATAAGGTTTTACATCAAAATGTTGTGTTAGTTGTGTTTGTCGTATTTTTTTGTGTTTATCATTTCCAGCTGCCATCATCTATATATATTCTGAGAGTGCTAAATAGTTCACTTCTCATTAGTTAACCTCCACCACTGTTAGCAGCCCTACCCTGTTCTGCGAGACAAAGTTAGTCATACAATAAGCCTTGTTAGCGCACACCTTGCTTGCCAAGTGGCCCACTCCTGTCTGTAAGGTATCGTGCAGTTGTTTTTGTCTTTTTTTCTGTGCTGTTCTCCATTACATTTGTTATTTTTACGTTGCCTAAATTTTCCTTAGTATCATATATATATATATATTACTGGGAAATAAAGCACTATATAGGGAAATGAACTGCCACCTTAGATGACGGTAGTGGGGTGTGAACACACAAAACAAACAAAACCACAAATGAAAACATAAATTTTCGTATTTTCGACCCTTGTCAACTAGAGAACATTGTGGAGGATGGGTGGTGCGGACACTGGTTTACAGATTGACATTTAGCCAGGAACATGGTTGGGATAAATTCAATCAGGGATAGTTAGAGGAGTAGTGATTTAAAGCTAACAGCTGAGCATTGCTGAATATCAAAACTAATCTCTGGTGTGCAAAAAGAACAAAACAATACAATAAAATTTTATCAGTGTAGATATAAATAAAGAATAATAAATAAATAAAAAATTAAACCAAATAATCTATGAATTTAAACATCACCTCTGGTTAGCAATAATTTAATTTAGGTAGTGGGAATGGAGGCAAGGAAAGGATGAAGAGAGGGATAGGGAATATATATATATTTATAATGACTGGGTATTATTGTAAACTGGGATCATAATCCACTTCAGTGGCTGCCTAAATTGCTCAGTCCACATAAAACCTACCAATCTGAAATAATATCTCTATTTTGATAGTTGCATCCTTATCATATCAAATGTTCCTTCCCCTACAATCTTGGTATAGTCCAGATCTTTTCACACAATACTACCTATCAACAGAATCATTAGAACCTACCAATCTCCAATAATATCTCTATTTTGATAGTTGCATCCTTATCATATCAAATGTTCCTTGCCCTACAATCTTGGCATAGTCCAGTTCTTGTCGCACAATACTACCTATCAACAGAACCCTTTGTTAGGGTTATGATTTCCTGTATACCTTCCCAGGAATGAGATCCATTCTTCCCAAAATTCTCCTTACCCCTGCCAGAACTGGTTTCGGCAAACCTCAGAACCTCAGCCAACTCCTAGTTCACAAACATAGTCTTCCTTGTCCCATTAGACAGCCAAAGGACTTTTCAATGCTGCAAGATGTGCAACATACAGCACATCTCCATTACTTTCATCAACCCTGTCACTGGAAAAAGCTTTCCCATCATAGGACACGCCAATTGCGAAATCTCCCTTGAAATAAATATCGATACGGTAAGTGAAATCCTATGGATTAGGCTCAATGTAGCTAAAACAAAACTTGTAATAGGCTCTTTCTATCCTCCACTTGATGGAGATGTTTCTATTGCTAAGGCCTTAAGGAATAGTGTAAATAATATAGCTCGCCAATTTCCGGATCATGCAATAGTACTAGGTGATTCAGCTTTCTGTATATCAACTGGATTAATTACGTTCATGTTACTGGTGGCAGATATAAAACTGTGAAATTATTCTTGACGTTTTCTCAGATCTTCATCTTGAGCACATAACCCGTAAATTCTGGTACTGGGTCGCCAAATATAACCCGGCTATATTCTTTTCAACCTCTCCAGGAAAGCCAGGTTATAACCTGCCGATGATGCCTTTTATTTGTTTTGGCAGATTATGCATATTAATATAAGGCATTTAGTTGGATATGACGTTTAATAAACAAACAAAAAAACCATACATATACACAAACAACATGAAATGTTTTATCAAAACCAGATAGTTAAACACACTCACAATCTTAATACAATCGGTGCTCTCTTTCTGTTTCTCAGCGATCACACACATCTCTCTTACTATATATAATTTTCTTTGGCTGCGCCCGCGGATCAAAGATTATTGTCATTTAAAGTTAATGCTTACAAACTAGTCTTAGCGTATATGCTACAAGCAGCTCATCACTGAACCAACTTGGTGCCACGACTGTAACGAAAACATTTTAGATATCATCATTACAAATAGGCCTGAATTATTCATGGCTATTTCTTCCACCATGTAATTGCTACAGTAAAATTAACAACCGCACTCAAAAAGAAAAAAAGAAAAGATTGTTTACAGATTCGAAAAGACCCCAAAGGAGTGTTTTAGATTGTATTTGTGGGAAAATTACCATACCTTCATAGCAGCAAGATTCACCGTTGAAGAGATGTGACATTGGTTCATACGTATAGTCAGGGAAGAGAATGATCCCTCATGATATACACATGAAGTTAAAATATTACTTAAAAAAAAAAGGAAGCGACATGCACACTCAAGAAGGAAGACATATCGTAGTGATTTAGAAAAGTTGGATGAGATAAGAGGACATCTTAAGAATGCGATGCGAGAAACCTTTCATGACTTTCGTTATAATTCACTTTCTAAGATCCTCACTGCATACCCAAATAAAATTTGATCATACGTGAAAAAAGTTAGTGGTAGTGACAACAATATGCCAGTTCTATTACAAGGCGGTCAGGAAGTTGATGACAGCTGTGACAAAGCTACTGTATTAGCACCGAATTTAAAAATTCTTTCACTGATGAAAACATAGAAAACATTGTCACTTTTCCACATCGTGTAGAATTAGAGATGGATCCAATACAAATTGATAGTGTAGGTATTGTAAAGCAATTAAATCTACTGAAGTGGGGGAAACCACCAGGTCCAAATGGTATACCAGTAAGATTATTTACAGAATACTTGGAGGAAATAGAACCATTTCTGTTAGATATATTTCATAAATTTTTAGAAGAGGTAAAAGTACCTTCTGACTGGAAAATATTCCAGGTAATTCCTGTTTTCTAGAAAGAATATCAGAGAGAACCTAGGAATTATTGACTCATATCTCTAACATCTGTTTGCAGTAGAATTCTGGAGCATGTCATATCCTGTAATATTATGAAGCCTCTAGATGAAAATGAGTCCCTTATACCATACTAAAACGGATTTCGGAAGAACAAATTGTGTGAAACACAATTGGCCCTATTTTCCCATGACGTAATGAAATTTATCGATGCAGGTTCACAAGTTGATTCAATTTTCTTGAATTTTCAGACAACTTTTGACTGCACCACACAACCGACTTTTAATGAATATTCAAGCATACAGTATATCGGTTTGCTGAGAACAATAGGAGAAAGATAAATTGAAAGGGAAAGAGATTGTTACATGGTTTTCATAGACCTGGAAAAGGCTTTTGACAGAGTACAATGGGAGAAGTTATTGACAATTCTAAAAAATAAAGGTATTGATTGGAAGGAAAGAAGGCTAATAAGTAAATTATACATCGAGCAAAGAGTGAGAGTGGGGAATGATTGGAAGAGGTGTAAGACAGGGATGTTGTTTGTCACCCATATTATTTAACATATATTTGGAGGAAATTATGAAAAGAAGTCTAAGAGGTAAAGGCGGTGTATGCATGGGTGGATGTAGGATTAGCTGCATAAGGTTTGCTGATGACATGGTTTTGCTGGTAGAAAGTGTCAAGATACTCAGAAGAATGTTAGAGACTTTAGACAAAGGGTGTGAGGAATTCTGGATGAGAATCAATAGGACCAAATTAAATGTATGATGGTGGGAAAGTGTAGGAAAGAAATGATGATAACGCTGCACGGAGAAATAATTGAACTAGTGGAGTCCTTTAAATATCTTGGGAGTATTGTGAGTGGTGATATGAGCTGCAAGAAGGAGGTAAAAACTATGATAGCAATGGCAAAGGAAGCTTTCAATAGAAAGAAAAATTTACAATGCGGAAGGCTGGACAAAACCCTGAGGAAAAAATTAGCTAAATGTTTTGTATGGAGCGTAGTACTGTTTGGAGCAGAAACGTGGACGCTACGCAAAGATGATCTAAAGAGGTTGGAAGCTTTTGAAATGTGGGTATAGAGGAGGATGGAGAAAATAAGTTGGAAGGACAAAGTAAGGAATGAGGAAGTGCTGGAACGAATAGGAGAGAAAAGGTCACTCATGAAAACAATAAGAAACAGAAAAAGAACTGGATTGGGCATGTGCTGAGGAACAAATACCTGCTTAAAACTGCTCTGGAGGGGACTGTAAATGGAGAGAAAAGAGGAGGTCGGCGAAGGATGAAAATGATGTATGATATAATGATAAACGGGAGATATATAGAAACTAAGAGAATGGCGGAACAGAGGGAGGCGTGGACCTGCCGAATAGCAGAGAACCCTTGATGATGATATCGGATCAGATTTGTGAATGGATATGTGATTTTGTAACTGGTCAGTCACAGTATGTCGTTGATTTATTTGTATTTAAAAATGATCAAATGGAAAAAATCGAAAATATTAGGGAATCAAACAAGTTACCTCTAAAGATGAAGATCAATGTGTAAAATTCAAAAGTTATTGTAATAAATACAATAAAATCAATAATCGTACTAATATATTTCACAATTTTGGTATATAATATATTGGTACATGCATATGGGTTTTTTTTTTTTATCAAATTACAGTTTTAAATTGTGTTGGAGTTGGTTTTAAGCTATAAAATTTGTAGTTTCATAATTATAATATAATTACGCCTGAATATTTTCATTTTACGCCCGAGTCTGAAAGTTAGGAGTAACAAATACTCCTGGATTTATAAACGAATTTCTAGCACCGACTGCAGCAATCTTCAACTTTGCTAAGCAGTGGTTATTCTCCTATCCAAATGTTTAATGCAGTCACTTAAAAAATAGTGCCTTTGTTTCCTGTGACCATGGAAGAAGGCAAGAAAGCAGCAACAAACAAACAAAACAAAACTAAACCAACACAACATGACACTATAGTATTTTGGTTTAAAACTTGTTAATATGGGAAAATAATCTCATTAACAAAGGTGGAACACACAAATAGGAGCATATATATGAAATTACAAAAAAAAAGAGGGGGGGGGGGGAACAAAGAATATACATTAATGTAGAATGTGGTAGGAGGATTTTTAGATGCTAGTTGTAAGTAAAGCGGACAGCAGGAATTATGGAAGAAACAAATGTCCATGTAACAACTTGATAAGGATCAAGACAAAACCAGAATAAGGTTGAAGTGTAATCACAAGATACGAACTAGCTGCACAAATAAAGAAGAAGGCCATTAGGCATCATTAATGATACTAATGTAAAGGAAAAATCTTTTCAGCAATGATAATAACAGAGAAAAGGGAGAGTACCTCCATTACTCTCCAGAGATGAAGGCTGGACTTAACAACAAACACAATAGCAATGATAGGTTTTTTGACTACTATTAAGAATTTTTTTAATAATTGTCTATTAATGCACTTGTAAAATTATCCATACCAATTGTCTTTTGGGAATTTGAGAGAATTATATGACATTGAGTGAGAAATACTCTGAATGTCTACGTCAAAAAATAATCATTTTCGTACTGAGATTACCTTCCACTGATTTTGTCTGAATGATATCTAAGAATTTTTACCATAATCTTATTATTATTTTTTTTTTTTTTAATATGGGTTAAATACAAATGAACAAAATAAAAATGTAAGCTGCTCAACTTTTGCTATCCCACTGTGTTTGTCAATTTACAATTACGTCTATAGGGAAACAGTCGCAAGCACCAGTACTCAGTATGGGAGTTACGGAGAATGCTGTGCATTCTGTAGTCCGTGAACCTGTGCCTAGTTCACATGGAATCTTCGCAGGCAGGAAATCACGTGCAGTAGCTTCTCTTGTTGCAACAGTAAAGAGTGATAGCAATAGTGAAGTGGCTCTGATGTCCAGTTTATCTGTTTCTGTACCAGAACCCACAAAAGAAACAGGTAAATATAGTCTTGTTATCTGTGATTTTACCATACAATTAATGATTTAATTATGTCACAATCCAGATATCTTTGATCTTATTGTATATTGTTAAATAGTTCACTGCTTTCTTTTTTTTTTTTTTAATTAACATTATACAACATTTATTTAAATTTACGCTTAGTATGAATTCAGCAATTCTTTAGCAGAAATTGAATATTCAATACTCAATAGTTTGATTTTCATCATTTTTGTTAGAATTTTTCTTTGACACCAGCTCATTATACTTGTAGTGTGTGCTAATTGAAGGAGGAAAAGGTATTAAGGAAAGCAGAATTAAGTTTTAAATGGGCTAAAGGCCAAGTTTTGATGTAACTTTTTTTTGTCAAATTAGATCAAGTTCCAAGGATGTTAAAGTGGATTCAGATCATTTACCAACGCAGTTTCAATGAACTTCATTACCTTTATTTCACCTGGTAAACTAGTCCACCCTTTTTTCTGCCGAATGCTACCTTGAAGGTCTTTTTAGAGTTTGAAAAATATATAATAGTTATTTGGCAATAGATCAATGCTGTAAGGTGAATAAGGAAGAGTTTTAAACACACATTACTTCACTGTAGCATGTAGTGTGGTAAATTGGATCATTCATCATCTTGAAGGAGAACATCTTGATTCAGCTTGCTGCTTTCTTCTTCTTGGGGGATCTGAACCTTCTGTTTCGTGCATCCCATTTAAGTCAGTCATCAAGATTCCTCTCATATCCCAAAAGATCCATGGTCTTCCTTGCTGACTATGGCCTCTTCATCTTTGTCAACCTAAATCCTTCGTGGTTATGCCATTCCATTAGTTTTTGTTTTGACAGTTACTAAAGAACCATAGTTTCATTCCTTGTAATAATATAGTTCGGTACTTCCTCTTGTTAACCACAGCAGTGATTAAAAACACCTCATAGTAGACCACACATTGTTCCTTTTGAACAGTTAGAAAAATCATTTGGCAAATACATGAATGTAGAGTGTCATTCCGTATCTGTGTCATGTTGCATATATTTGTCTATCAAATTCAGACTTCGTAATACACTGAAGGAACTTAGATCCATATGGTCATGGATGTTTTTTTTATTGCAGATCAAATAACAGAAATGAGGAAACAGGAAAAGCGCACACCTACCAGAAGGGGACGAACTCGTGGAAGTGGAAGAGGAAGCAGATCTCGAGGTCGTGGAAGAGGTGGTAATCAGGCACCAGCTTCACTTGGGGAACCACTCACTTGGGGCACTGAAGATACCACTCGTTTCAAAGACTTGCTGCAGCCTGGTTTGTAACTTACTATTTTTCATATGTAGCAGCTCTTCCAATTCCATCTCCCACATTAAAAAGTTGTATTTCATTTAAACCCCATATGATTGAATGTTGCATTATAGGTTTATTTGAACTTTTAAAGAACAATTTTGATGTTTTTTTTTTTTTTTTTGTAATAATAACTATGTTAATGATCTGTTTATAACATATATGTGTGTTTGTGGTTTTATTATTTTTTTTATTTTTTTTTGAAGAATTCTTACTCCCAGTTTTGCTTTTCCTGGTTTCTGAAATCCTTGGCGAATACTAGCATCTCAGCCCAGCGGAAACCCATTTCAGGAAACAACTTTTGACTAACCCAGTCTTCTTCATTCTATCCGCGGATAAGCCACAGTATTTACGAATCGCAGTGACTACGTGACTGAGGCCCTTCATTAGTCATCAGATACCAACATTTACTGCTACCTCATTGAATATCCCCCACCTGCTCTCAACAAAAAAATACGTGAATATGTACAGTTCAACGGGCCCCTCCAAGGTCTCACCCCACAGTCAGTCTCTTTTCTTACTCCTAAAAATCAACGTATGCTTACTCTTTACATCCTTCCCAAAATCCATGATCCTGAAAATCCAGAATGCCCTATTGTTGCAGCTTATGGGTCTACGGAACGAATCTCTGCATTGGTGGACCAGTATCAGAATCTGTCAGCTCCCCTCCCGTATCAAAGACATGCAATTCTTCCTTTTCCGTCTTTCTACTATGCCCACACCACTTCCTTCCAACTCCATCCTCGTAACCATTGATGTCACATCGCTGTACACACACGTTGCCATGACCTCAGTTCCATGGAACATTTTCTGGATAAGTGCCCTCCAAACAGCCACCTCAGAAAATCTTTCCTCACCTCCTTGGCTGAACTGATACTTAAAAACTACTACTTCCCCTTTGAAGGCAATATCTACCATCAAACCCATGGCACTGCCATGGGCACTCGCATGGCTCCCTCTTATGCTAATCTCTTCATGGGCCGCCTGGAACAGACATTTTTGGAGAACATCCCTCTCAAACTCCCCCTGTGGCTTTGGTTCTTAGATGATATTTTTATGATCTGGACACCTGGAGAAAACACCCTTCTAAATTTTCAGGACACTCTTAATACCTTTAATAACTCACTGAATTTAACATGGAACTACTCCCACACCCAGGCCACATTCTTCGATGTGGATCTGTCCCTCTCCAATGGCCACCTCAGCTCCTGAGTTCACACCAAACCCACCAACTTAAAGCCATCCTTCCACCACTTTCACCAACCCTATCACTGGAAAGAGCTTTCCTATCATAGATCACTCCACCTGTGAAACCTCCCATCTAGTATAACAGCTAACCTGCAAACACTGCCAGACTCTCCTATATATGTTTGACTACCAATCCATTAGCCATAAGAATGAATGGCCACCAGTAGACAGTATTCACTCGGAATCCAAAACATCCAGTAGCTGTCCATGCCATCAATAAAGTTAATTCATGGTCCGTGCTATCAGAGTCCTCCAAAACAACAGCAGCTCCTCTAAACTCAGGAGTTGGGAGCTTGCCTACCAATACAAAGTGGGCACAAGGCAGCCTCCTGATCTCAATTTTAGGTAATACCCAATCAGTACTTTTCCTTCCCTCTACCCTCTCCGTGCCTCCACCTTCACTGTCTAAATTGAACTGCCACATACCTGAGGTGATGTTTAACTGCATAGATTTTTTTTCCTTATTCAGATTATATTGTGAAGATTTTTATCTATTATTCTGCTCTTTTTGCAGCATTTTACATTGCTCGTGTACTAGCTCCAATTCACTATTTGCCTCTCCCTGTCCTCTGTTTGAATTTACCCCCACTGTGTTCCTGACTAACAGTCATTCTGTGAGACGGTCTTCTACATCACCCACACTCCACAATGTTCTCCTGTTGATAAAGGGCCAAGACCTGAAATATTCAATGTTATTCGTGTTCTTGTCTTTTTTGTGTGTTCGAGTCCCACATACAACATCTAAACGTAACTGGTTGCTCATTTCCGGCATGATTTATCACAACTGTTAAATGTTTGTTATTCTGCTCAATTTAAACAAAACAAGAAAATAGAATTAACATCCAAATATTGTGTAAGAGAGAATACATTGATTTCACTTTTTAAATTTAATGAAAGTTTATAATGATACAGGAACATTTGGAATTGTGGTCAGTGTTAATAATTTGTCAAACATGATGGTTTTTCCACTTTTGAAAATGGTACTAAGTTACACAAATTGGTACAACAGAAGTGATAGTGCAGTAGTAGCATGTTGATAGCGTCTCGATTGCGTCGCAGAAGTTGGCCGACTTGTATTTACTGTTGGCAGGCCAATAGTGAGTGATCTGTCTCAGCCAACACCAGAGTAATGTGCCTAACATTTTTAATTATTTTGTAAATTGATGGCTGAGAACATTTAACTGTGCAAAACGCTGGCAGCTGTGCTTCCTTTCAGATTGTAAGAACCTTAGAATTTTAGCAAATTCAAGTTCCTTAGCTTCAAGAGAAAGGGAGGAAATAAATTCTCAGTAAACATATAGTTTTAGGTTATGGGAGGAATGTTTTATGTAGGAAGCTGATACCACAACCTAACTCACTAAATAAACCATTTTGAAAGCAGTAAAGACCCACAATAGTTAATAAAAGCACTAAATAAACTTTTTATAACAGTAAAGAAACTTTGTGTTAACCTGAAATAGGATAATCCATAATAATTCAACTTGTAAACAATATATTTCTGTTGTATGAGAATTTCACCATTTCAAAAGCAATAAAGTAACTCAACATTTAATAAAAGTACTAAATCAACTTTTTATAATAATAAGGAAACTTTTAAATCAACCTGGAATAGGAAAATCCGTTATTGTACTAATTGTAAACAGTAGATTTTTGATACGTGACAATTTCACTATTTCTGAACACTTTCAAATGAAGTAAAGTAATTTTAAAATAATAATAATTCAAAAGTAAATTAAATTCACTAAAATTTCGTAGTTTCTGACCATGTAAATAACATAAATTAATTTTCAAACACTTTGATAAATGCACTTCACTTTTATCACAGATTTCTAGAAAGCTTCCAAACTAAAAAGTAAATTTCCTGAAAGAACTAAAAATCTAGTATCACATATTTTAATTTCAGAACATTCCATGCAGTAGAACAGATTTTATAGAGATTTTAAAGATTATTTCGTCACTAAAGCCATGTGCTTCACTTAGGAATTAATTGCCACCAAACCAAAACACTTTCAGAGATAAAATAACTTTCAAAACACGTAATTTGATTCAGAGAAAATTCAAGTAATTTTTCCTTTTCGATATAAACCATACCTAAAAAGTTATTAATAAAAAACCATGCGACTTTTAAAACGTTAATTTACCAAAGCTTGTCTAAGCTGTAATTTCATTATCCGGTCACCAATTTTTACATAAGTGGGTGCGCAGACTTCCGCGGTCGTTGTCAATGTAATCTTGGTTGTCCGGGTTGAACCGCGTCAATTTGTTGAAACCTAACATTTCGGCCATCATTTTGTGGCCTTCTTCAGAGTACTGTACTCTGAAGAAGGCCACAAAATGATGGCCGAAACGTTAGGTTTCAACAAATTGACGCGGTTCAACCCGGACAACCAAGATTACAATTTTTACATAAGTTACACCATTGAACTCGTAAATTTTTGTAGAATATTTTGACACTAATTTTATTCAGATAACTTGCAGTTCCATGAAAATCAGAGAAAACTGAATAAATTCAAATGGTCGGGTTAATCCCCTACTTCAGAGATTTGTATCACCACGCGGAAATTAAACAAAACTTTAAAACTAATCACTCTAAATTTCCCACTAAACTGCCGTTAGACTTCTAGTCAATAAGTCTAGACCTTGTCAAAGTTTAAACACTTTTAATAATCTGGATCGTCTAATAAATTACACACACTTTTGATCTCGCAGAAGCGAAAAGAAGTGATACAACTGCTTACGTCACTGGTTTTTGCGATTCCTATATAAGACACCGCCGCCATCATGCTTTGTCTTTACCTCGGGAGCATTATGTGAGTAAACCTGCGTTAGTTTGCGTCGGAGCGGGAGGTAGCCGGTTGAAATTGGGCGCGACTTGGTGGCCATGTTGGGACATCAGTGTGTTGATTTGCGAATATAACGTCTACTTAGAATTTTCAAAGGGGTGTTCGGTAATTTCTCTCTCCACAATCTGCAATGTTTTGGAAATGTATGTTCGATCGCCTACTCAACTGTATAATGCTAATTTTAAACTTGTGACTTTTTAAAAAAAATAAACGTCAAATTTTCCGAGCAAAGTGGACTTTGTGATTTCACAGTAGACTTGAAAACTTTTCTAAGTTTGTGGTTTGAACAAATTTAGTGGTGACCTCTAAGCATTTCAGTTGAGATCCAAAAGGGCTACATGGTCAATTCAAAATTATTTTGTCAAAATTCCACAGAACTTTTAATTCAGGTGAACTGTTGGTTAAGGCACTAAAGTGATACTACAGCCCCGGTATCAGTTTGGGGTCTTACAAGATTAATTAGTATTTGGTAAGAACAAAGATTTTTATGTCATATGATTACAATGAACCACCAGATTGTGTTGTAAAAACAAAATATTTTAATGGCTAACTTCACCTTTTTCTTCTGGTGTGAAATTATGTTTACCAGCCTGTTGACTCACAACTAATGAGTGGAATCAGTTGCTGAGGTTACTCATTAGCTGATGTGTGAACTGATATTTCCTAGTGTTTCAGCACAGTGTAGTCATCAAAGGTTTGCAACTGAATGATGTCATAACCTGTTATCTTCATTGACTCGTTAGCTGTTGCTCAGCAGAGCAGTAGATATGTTTTTACAATACAATACGGCAGTACATCCCCAAAGACTTTGTTTTGTAATGAACTTAATGATTACAGATGGTGGATATAGTCTCATCCACTGTAATTACAACATAAGTTCAGAAGTCGACCAGCTCATATGTTAAAACTTCTACATTCATCTCTTTAACACATTCGTGTTACAGCCACCAGACTGTGGTCTACTCTAAGCGCAGAATAAGCTATTAAGGAAATGTTCTAAAGATAACACAGAAATTTAATATGATGAATAACACTGTTTATGAACACTTTATTACTGTTGAGGTAGTGGTAGCCATCAGATAAAATGATTACACAGACTCTTCACCGTAGTTGCAGGTTCTGAACTCCGGGAAAAGTGAGTAGTAAGTGAGTTAAAACCAACACACACTACGGGCATGTTCTGCTTCATGAGCTTCTCTTGTTCAGTTTTATACACATAATCTGGCTCTACACCTCAGTCACTCTCACAATTATGTCTGATACAGATCAAATATAACAAATGTTCAATGATAGCCGGTTTACTCTTTGTTAGTAAACGAATCCCACCAGCATCACTTCAAAGCCATGCCCACTACCATCCTTACCTTTTCTTGTTTTCAGCACCTAACAGTAGTTTCATTATAAACATACAATTAATTTTTTATTTTTTAAACAGATCCAAAATAAACCTTCTTCATTTTATCTTACTGTGACTGGTTATTATCGAAATACTTTTCCACAATTATCATGAATTGTTGGCCATCTGCCTCCCCCCCCCCCCCTCATCTATCCAAAATTGTGATCCCCACCCTTCCTATTTGGTTCATCTTTGGCTCAATCATGTGGTAGATCTGGATGTGTACACATCTCTTTCTTTGCCATGTGTCTCAGTTCTAACTTTGATATTTTAACTAAATATTGCATGTTCCTGTTTTTGTGTTCTTCCTGCCCTTACTGCCTTCATCAGTGACAAGTGACAGGTTACTTTTCCAATCCTTCCTTGATTTTATTGCCCAACAGAAGTTTCACTGTCACTATTATTGAATCTGTTATTTATTTGACTGGTTGTTCATTGTTGTGAAGAGAAGATGCTGTTCCATAATACCAGTTCTATAGTAATTTTGTTTCCTCTACTTCAGCATAAAATGTTTGGTACTATGTAGCTGTTAAACAAGAAAAGGAAATTTTATGAATCCAAAACTGGGCAATGGGTCCTGAAGACTTCTTCTTTTTTTTTTTTTTTAGTTAATACACTTCATTATCACTATCTTCCACTTTCGTTGGTCATTCAGCACATATTCTAACAGAGGCTGTGCTATTTTCGATGCAAAATAACTGGCTTACAAAGATTGTTGTTTTGATGGGCAGAAGCAGTTGTGTTTCCATCTGTGTGTGAATGTGGAATTTGTTTTCTAAGCTATAAGTGTATTTTTGTTTGTGAAATGTGTAGTTTGAGACGGAGATTGTACAGCATCCAAACATTTACCAATATGACTACTAGAAAGCACAATCAGGATGGCTGGTACATTGGGCATAGGATTTGAATCTGGGTCTTGTACCTCCCCCATCGAGTGTGGTTTCCATTAACACATGCAGCCACACTAGCAGGTGGTGATATACTTAACATCTACAAAATAATAAAACACAGTATCTTCACAAATAAAAACTGAATTACACCATCCTATTGTTTGATGTTACTATTATATTTGTTATTTTCTAATACAGATTATTATTCAATTTATATTTTATTTTAATACTGAAGTTAATAAATTACAATGAAAAAGATTGTAAAACATAATTTAATTTGGTCATAATCATGAAAGTCGGAGATAAACTAAGTACTAAAAATAGCACCACAAGAGTCGGTAATTATCATTCTTCATGTTTCGGGTTAGAAGCTGTGTTATTTCTTTCCCCTGCCTTCCCCCGTTTCAGCATTCAGAATAAAAGAAATTAGTTAAGGAAAAATGACTAAGCATTTACATTCATTTCTTTTCATTAAAAAAAGACACAAACACACAAAAAAAAACTTCTCACCAATCCACTAGTATGAGATGTCCAGAAAGTAAAGATGTACCATCTGTGATCTCTGAAGAACTTCACAGCTTCCATTGCAAAAAACTAATGCTGCAGGTTGCCAAACATTAGAATTCCAGCACATGGCCATTTCAAAGAAACTAACCAGTAGTATCCACTTGCTTCATGATAATGCCTAAGCCACGAAATTACTTGTTACCAAAGTGCTTCTTGAAATAGTCCGGTAGGATGTGTTTTTGCTTCCACCATATGGCCCACACCTTGCACTCAGTAATTTATTTGTTTATTTACCTAAAGACACATGTTGCACATCACTTCCATGATGATGGAGAGATCCAAAATGAATCTTGAAATTGGTTCTTGGTGGTAGATTTCTGTGGCTCTGGAAATCGGCACTAACTATAGTGCACGTCACGAACGATGGCGGCCCAGTTTAGTGAGGTCATGCGCATGTACGTCATCACTCTGCCAGTAACCAATCACATTCAGTAACAATCCAGAGCCTGTCGTGTTAACACGAGTGTCGAATGCAATGTGTTTGTGAATTGTACAGTTGTAAATCAGTGAGCATTGCAATAATTCATATTCTAAATAATGGAAGATGAACAACATAAGCGTAAGGTTCTGCATAATCAAAGCAAAAAGCAAGATTTGAAAGTATATAAGCATTTTAAGCGTGAAGCAGACGCGAGAGGGCCGATCTGCAACGTTGCCAAAGCTCAAGAGAGAACTGCTAAAGCCTGTGATACTAGCCTTAGAACTGTACTGTGAATAGTCAAACGCAGTAATGTCGCATATTCTATGTCAACCCTATTTCTCTCTCTCTCTCTCTCTCTCTCTCTGCGCGACCCGCCATTGTTCGTGACGCGCACTATACCCACACTTAAAAGTGCTTGATTATTGACAGCAATTATTTCCAAAAATAGTGCTTTTTAGTAATGGAAGTGTTGTCAAGTAAACTGTTCAGATTGAATTCTATACTTTCTGGACACAACTTATATTATCAGTTAAAACTTTGTCTCAACCATTTCTGCAACTCTGAATAATATTATGGTGATAAGTAATTATGCTATTTATATGTTTGCAGGTGCTCCAGCATTTGCCCGCTGGTCAGACAAACGTTATTATTCAGCAAAGTTAACAGAAAAGCAGCGAGATGGTCGCTGGCTTGTGTCGTTTGATGATGGCTCTTCTAAGATACTCAAAGAGGAATTTATAATACCTGTGGATACACTAAGCAAAGGACAACTTGTATATGCAACATTACCTGATGGGACATGTGCTGATGGAATAGTTTCCACATTCCTGCTGTTCGTAATTTTCACATTTTAATTGAAGTTACTTGAAGAAAAATCTCTTATTAGTAGACTTTTTGCAATTTGGCTGCATTAACTGATGTGGCTATTAAATGCATAACCTGTCTCTGAAGCCAATATATTAAATGCAGTCTAGATTAATAATTATTCTTTAATAATTACGCCAGTACAACTGTTTTTGACAATATTTATTTGACAGACGCGTTTCGCCTCTCGTCGAGGCATCATCAGCGTACAACATTTTACTTTACATTTCTATTTTAAGGTGTGGTTGTTGGTTGCCTGTGCCCTCAACCAGCATGTTCTTTACACTATTGCGCATATTTACATATTTTGTACAAATTGGTATTTTATGAAAACACTTAAAAGACCAAATTTTGTACAAAATATGTAAATATGCACAATAGTGTAAACAACATGCTGGTTGAAGGCACAGGCGACCAACAACCACACGTTAAAATAGAAATGTAAAATAAAACGTTGTACGCTGATGATGCCTCGACGAGAGGCGAAACGCGTCTGTCAAATAAATATTGTCAAAAACAGTTGTACTGGCGTAATTATTAAAGAATAATTATTAATTTAACAAACAACTGTGGAAGAGATGGCCTACAATAATCACATATAAGCAGTCTAGATTGTTTTGCTGCACACTCAACACTCCTTCACTTTTTATTAGTAAAGTAATTCTGACTTAAAAGGATTGAAATCAAAATACAAAGTGGTCGCTGAAACAAGAACAAACTGCTTTTGTGGAGTAATTTACCTGTTTACTCTTGCTATCTTTAAATGTGTCTGTATCAAAAAATTTGGATTATTTCACTCTTCTAACTTACTTTTTCATCCTGTTTTGAGTTTGGATTTCTTCTAATTACCTTTTCCAGAATTTCGGTGAGCCACATATAACATTGTAATTATACAGGGTGGTCAGAAATTCACTCATCGGCGGGTAAGGGCAGTGTTCGGGTCGTTGCACTAACGAAATAAATACAAAAAAAAAATCTAGTAAAAGTCGTACCGTTTTTGAATTATACGCAGCTAAAGTTGGCCAATAAGAGCGCTGCGCGGGCGAATTCAAACAGCCTTCCACAGGTGGTGTTGCCAAGCGTACTCGAGGCATGGGACCGCCAAAGAAAACGAAAAGAAAAACTCTTTTCGGAAGTGGGGATCGAACCCGCAAGCTTCAGATTGTGAGTTTGCCGTCTTACCGACTACGCTGCCAAGGCACTAGAACTTCCTTGTTTTTAGAAGCCACTAGGGCGGACTGTTTGTTCGTAATCGGAATTGATCGGTAATCCGCGACATTTTTCGGGAAGTTTTTTTATGGGAATTGTTTTTTAATTAGTTGATCTGCTTGCTAGATTAATCTTTAATTTTTGTACAAAAATCGTTTAGTTACTGACACAAAAAAAAAAAAAAAATCTGCAAACATAATTTATTCGTTGCAAAGAAGCTTCTTTTATTCCATGTAATCGTATTTCACTAGATTTCAATCACAACATTTTTATTGATTAACGTTAATATCCTTGCTACTATTTTGCTAACAGGTACTACAGTGAAAACTGAACTCAAAGTGGTAAATCGTCTTCCTCCAAATCTTGGACCTTTTGAAAGTGAAAGGGATGTAACCCTTCATCGTGAAGGACGTCCAAAATAGTGGCAAGTGAGGCCTGGTAATTAAAAAACAACAAAAATGACCCTCTTGAAAGGCTGCATTTAAACGGAGAATTTGAGGGATCACTTAGACTGGACGTACCTGCAATGCGTTGGCAATGACCCTAGAGCTTGTCCTCGGATTATCAGCAATCATTTCCAGGACATTGTCTTCAAATCCTATACTCCGCCTGCACCGATTTCGTCTGCCGTCGTCGGGCCTGTGGCCAACAATTCTTCCCGTCTCCCTCAACACAAAAGTGTTGGCTGATGGAATCAGACGGTTAGGAAATTGAGTTGTACAAATCCTTACTGCTTCGGCCCTGTTTTGTCCAGTAGCGCCATACGCCAAATGCATATCGGCGTACTCTTCAAACGAAAATTGATGATGTTGCATGATGACAGTTTCTTTATCGGTAAGATGCGTTTGACTGCGAGACTTCTTCTGGCACGGTCCTTTAGCCCCACCACCGACTTCCCGAAAAATGTTGTGGATTACCGATCAATTCCGATTACGAACAAACAGTTCGCCCTAGTGGCTTCTGAAAACAAGGAAATTCTAATGCCTAGGCAGCGTATTCGGTAAGATGGCAAACTCTAAATCTGAAGGTTGCGGGTTCGATCCCCACTTCCGAAGAGAGTTTTTCTTTTCGTTTTCTTTGGCGGTCCCATGCCTCGAGTACGCTTGGCAACACCGCTTGTGGAAGGCTGTTTGAATTCGCCCGCGCAGCGCTCTTATTGGCCAACTTTAGCTGCGAATAACTCAAAAACGGTACGACTTTTACTAGATTTTTTTGGTATTTATTTCGTTAGTACAACGTCCCGAACACTGCCCTTACCCGCCGATGAGTGAATTTCTGACCACCCTGTATATCGGTTTAAGTAGAACTAGTCCCAAAAAAAAAAAAAACTTTATTTAGAGTGTATGAATTTTTATTTACAGTCTATAATAAAGAAGTGAATAGAAACTTGCTTGTGCTTCTTGGAAGTGCTGTGAAGGAAGGTGGAAGGAATAATGGCAATAAAAATGATAGAGGGAGGTATAAATATTTTTAAGAAAGGTTCAAAGTGTGATGTGAATCAAGTATGTGCCACAGAGAAGTAGGATAATAATGTACTGTGCATACTATGCTCATTTTTCTCATATGCTCCAAAACCTGGTACAAATGTCAAGATTCAAGCAAATGAAATTAAATTTCTAACAACTGGAATAGGGGTTACAAAAGTAGACAATAAGCATAGGAACACAGTGGAGAGGGATCACTCCAAGAAAAAATAGTGAAGGCAAGTTTAAGATGGCATGACCATGTTATGAGAGTGGGGGAACAGAGAATATACAGGAAAATTCATGACATGAAGATACAAATTAAACAACACAGAGGAAGACCAAGGAATAGTTGGCCGAGAGGAGTGGAGGATCGTGTGTTCAAGAGAGATGGTGGTGGAAAGTTGATGAGAAGGGAAGAATATGCATAGGATTGTGTGCAAAGCATACCCAGCCAACGGGAGTAAACTGTGAGCAGTGATGAATTGAGAAGTATACTGAGATTTCTTCAGAATTGCCAGATTTTTTTTTTTTTTTTTTTTTTAATGTGTCATTTAAATAGAATGTTGTCATGTAAGCCGTAAAGTTATTTCATAATTTTGCTACTATAAATGCTGTGAAGATGATAGAAATATTGTTTGTAGAGAAGACAAGTCTCTACCTTTTATCCTATAATTCATTGTAGTATCAACTAAGATTTTAATTTAGGTAATCTTAACAAATGGTAGGAATTTAGCCATTATGTAAAATATAAAAGTTATATATTTATTACATCAGCTAGGGAACAGCTCCTCAACTTATTCTGAGAATAGCATTATTATTTATTTTATCGTTTAGTCCACTAAGGTGAATGTTGAACCATTAATCTGACTTTTACTTATTTTGCTTTTTCTCATTTTCGCAAAACCTTTTCATCCTTTCACTCTAAGCCTAACATCTCTCTTTTGTCTGCCCATTTCTGAGGTTCACATGGAAAGGACAGGTAAAATACACCCAACACTCACCAAAGTTGAAGGGAGGAGGGCAGCAGCAAAATAAAACAACACACAAACAAACAAAAATACAATATTTCGGGTGAAAACCCCTTTTTCAAGTTGAGACTCATGTTCGACGCAGCCACTCATAGAACGCAACAGACCATCGGAAGTGGTAGGGGGAGCAACAATAATATAACCACGAGTATAAGAAAGATTAAAATGGTTGAAAAAATAATGGCAATAAAAAATATAATAAATAAAAATATAATTCAAATTTTGAAAAATATATGAATCTATTGTGCTGGTCAGTGATGGGTGTATAGGGTGAGGATGGAAGACATTAACGGAAATTAAGGCCTGGGGAATGTCCAGTCTGCAGGATGTGTTGATATGCCAATTCCCATCTGCGGAGTTCAGATTGGGAGGTAGTGTCTGGAAGTACTCTAATGGCTCTGACTGTGAAGCAGTTATTAAGGTCACAGGTATTGTGAGTACTGGCATGGCGAGCAACAGGGAGATCCAGGTTTTGGGAGTAAACTGTTTGTGACCATTCATTGTGATGGATAATGAGTTTGAGGTCAGGAACTTTGACAGTGCAGGCAGGTGAGGTGGTAAATGAGATGGGTGGTTGTACAAGTGGCATGACCTATTATGGGGTAGGTTTCACCAGTAGTAGGGTTGCTATAGGTAGTGGTAGGTGGATGCATACCGCAAGTTTTGCAACGGGATCTCTTACAAGGGAAGGATCCAAACGGTGGTTTAGGAACATCAAAGGGTTGATATTTATGTACAAGAATGTTTTTTAGATTAGGCGGTCTGCTGAAGGTGACTCGGGGTGTGATGGGAAGTATAATGGGAAGAATGCGGCGCATTTCAGGAAAGGATCTAAGAGAGTCATAGCCCAAATGAAGAATTTGGTTTAGCGATTCCAGAAAATATTACGTCGAGCCAGCCTTTCACTTCTACGGGAACGAATCCGCTTCATGTGGTTTGAACTTGACCAAAACGCTCGGGAGCTGTTGTCCTGTCATTACAACTTGTCGACCAGGCTCTTGCCCGATTCCTGGGACTGGGTGGACGTTGCTACGTCTGCGCAAATGAACCTAGAATGGGAGAAGACTGCAGCGAGACATATCGCCAAATACGACCGTCTGGCGGGAAGTTGCCAAGGTGAAAAATCTGCAGTTTCTAGCCGCTCTGTAGTCAACCTTACCAGGATCCAGCTAGATGATACAACTACTTCCGTGTTGGCCAGGGACCTGAATTTCGCTCCTGCCCCTAAGCGAACACCTACGAAGGAGATCCTCTGTGCGGTGGAACGGGCCGTGCGCAGCCTTCCGGGAGAAGAAGCTGAAGAAGTACGACGTGAGACCTGTCAGGTCTTGAAGAAGGCCAAGCCACCTAAGAACAACATCACAATGACAGAGCGTAAATCATTAAATTTTGCGCCGCAGAGATGACATAGTGGTTTTACCTGCTTATAAGGGGAACGCGACTGTTCTCCTTTCCACGGAACAATATGGCGAAAAGGTGATGAGCCTCCTTGAAGATGCTTCTTACATACCGTTGGACGATGACCCTGCCGCCAAAATTGTGAGGAAGATGATGACTCTCATCAAGAAAGCCGAACTTAGTGGGTTTTATGTGGACAGAGGTACTTATTTGAAGTGATTAAGAGAAAAATTATTTAAGTTAATGAAATTAAGGAACTGTAGGGAAATAATCCCAGCATTATAAAAGATTACGGCAGCTGGGAAAGACAAAAACAAAAAGATAAACACAAGTGATACAATATTTTGGTGGTTAACCTTATTCTTGCAAGAAGTGGGACACCAGGCGGATTAGATGCTCATTCGATGCCTGATTAATGAAGGTGGCATGGCATGCTTGGCATTTGTGGTGGTGGAAAGTGTGGAGGGGAGAGAAAATACTGAATCAATAATGCCAGAGGTATATTATCATTGGAAGTGGTAGAATATCACCAACATAATTAATCAGTATTAAAATTTAAATAGGAAAGATACAATATAAGCTGTACAAAATGTGAACAGTATTAATAATAAACTTTGGGCTGACTGGGAGGGACTTATTGGAGGATGTCTGGTGTCAAGGATATTCTGATATGCTAGTTCCCATCTGCAGAGTTCCACAGAGGTTGTGGTGTCATTTAAAACACTGATGACTCTGACTCTAAAATAGTTGTTGAAATAGTTCAACATGTGGGAACTCGCATATTTTGCGACTGGATGAGCTACATTGATGGTGTACACTGTGTGCGCCTGTGGCTGTTCATTCTGATGGCAAGTGGATTAGTGGTGAGACCTATATAAGAGCTAGTACAATGGAGGCATGTGAGGTGATATATGAGGTGTGTTGTGGTGCAAGTAGTGTGTTCAGTGATGGGGAAAATTTCTCGTGTGGTCAGTTTGGAGTAGGTAATGGTAGCATTTGTATGTGGCACTGGCATGGGTACCCACATGGCCCTGTCCTATTCTAACCTATTTCTAGGTCATCTGCGACAACGCTTAAGCAAGCTCTCCAACATACCTCTTGTGTGGTTCAGATACATAGACAATATTTTTATGATCAGAAAACACAATTAAAATTACTTATTAGACTTCAATTCCTTAAATAACAGTCACTCCATAAACTTTACGTGGACATACCCTGACAGCCTTGTCACCTTTCTTGATGTTGACATTTTTTTGCGTAGTGGGAATCTACATATATCTGTTCACAAAAAACCTACAAATCTACAACAATATTTTCCAATTAACAGTTGCCATCCCTCCCACATCAAACATTCCCTTGTGTACAGTCTGGTCACCTGTGGTAGGCATTTCTGTTCGGATGAAGAATTTCACTTGAAATAGACCCAAAATCAGTCCCAAGTTCTCATCTCTCCTAGCTACCTCCCTCTCCAATATTTCTTGAAACTAACTGCAGTCCTGCTTACATCTCCCAATCCTTTCATGGGATTGAGTCCGTTAGCCTAATCCTTTATTGTGGGCACGACTTTCTACCTTTCTTTGCCGGGATGCACACCATTCTCCACAAAATCCTTCCCATCCAAAAGTTTCAGCAGATCTCCCAATCTCAAGAGTATCTTAGTTCATAAGTATTCAACCTATAATTCCCCCAAATCACCTCAACGATCAGTCCCATGTAAGAGACCTTGCTGCAAAAACTTGCAACACGCACTCGGCTACCACCACCTTCTCAATCCGACCATAGGAGAAATCTACCCCATCATTGGATATGCTACTTGTACCACAATACACCTCACATGACTCCATTTAAGGATTGCAATCCTGCAGTGTTTTCAATCCCGCGGGATCCGCGCGGGATTTGCGCCAATCCCGCTGGATCCCGCGCGGATCACAGTTTTTTAACACGTATATTTAAAACATAGTTACTTAAAACGTTAATAAATTAAATAATAATTAAATTAATAAATAATTTTTAATGTAAAATGATAAAAATTAACAGTTAACAATATTTTGATTGGCAAAATGACATTAAAACTTTTTATCGTGTCTTTAGTATATTTCGAGGTTTTACATTTTTGTTTTTTAATCTGAACCATTTTTTAAATAAATAATAGTAATGGAAAATATTGAGTCTTAGGTCATATTATGTGCCCTACAATACATCACATAAGTTTAAAAATATGGTTTGCTTAATTGCCAAGTTACCAGAGGTTTTTTTTTTTTTTTTTTTTTTTTTTTTTAATTCTAAATAAACGTTCCGTAACACCGAGAAAAGCATTCCATTTTACAAAGTGAAGTGAATATACTCTGTAAAGTGTAGACATGGCTCAGAAGAAGATTTCATAACTTTTTGTCACTGCTCAAGCACGAGACTTGGCCTTTTTTTGCGTGATTCATTATTATATCTCCTGATTCCTTGATTGATATTGCAGTTGATGCAATGTTATTAAAAGAAACTACTCACCAACACGTAAACTGTAAAGTATTTCAGATTTACTTATATTGCGTAACGACGTTGTTAGAGTGGAAATTATAATTTTTTTATTAAGAAAGGAGACTTTCTCGGCAAATGATTGCAGTGAAGTCCTCATAGGTTGAATCTCCAGATTTCATTGCAAACACACGAAATTACACACGTGAGGAAGATGACGGAGGCAACCGTCGAAGTATGGTGTTCCCACAACACAATTCGTCGATACACCCGTGAAAATTTCATTATAATTTTTTTTTACCTTTAGTCGAAATAATAACAAGGAGAAGATTAATCGAAATCCTGAGCGGCACATGTAAGCAGGTTGCTTTCGTCAAAGAAACGCATTGAGGCTGCGGCAAAAACAACAATAAGTCAAAGGATATACAATTTCCTTTTGATAGCTGTTAAATAAATAGGTACGCAATCGTTAAAATTACGATAACATTAGTTTCATATCAATGAATAATCAAATTTTCAGCCGCAAATTAGGAAATTGTCACAATTACTTTATCTGCAAATGCAGAAAATGGGAATAATGAAACCATGAAGAAAAAGTTGTAACCGTGTAGTTCAAATAACGTGTGTGACACTTAAAAAATAATTATATAGTTGGAAAATCGTACTAAATACGCACCATAATTCAAATTACAGAAATGTGTACTCGAAACAAACGTAAGTTTTGATGAATACGTAAAAGTGTATTTATTTACTTACGAATGACGAAGGTTGACAAAAACAAACGATTGTTCACGAGTCAAATGCCAACTGGAAGGGTACAGGCAAACAGTGCAAAATATCCGACAGAGACCGAGTGGGGCAGCGAGTCACGCAGACTGACCCGCGTTTCCGCCGGATTTTGCGGATTGCGGATCCGCTTAATTTTGTGCGGGATCCGCCTGATTGTCTAATGATGCGGGATCCCGCTTTGCTGGATTACAATCCCTAACTCCATTGTAGTAGCTTTTGACACCAGATATTCTACAATAAGTCCCTCCCAGTATACCCAGCACTTATAATTATACTGTTCACATTTTGTAGATCTTATATTGTATCTTTCCTACTTAGAGCTTTTTTATATTTATTTCGTTACACACTAATTATATTGATGATGTTCTAACACTTCCAATGATGATATACCTCTAGCATTACTTTCTCTTCCCCCCCCCCCCCCCCCACCGCTCCTCCATCCCCAGCAATGCCATGCCGCCTTCATTTGCGTGGTGGATGTCGTTGTGTGCATGTCTAAAGTTGCCTGGTATCTCACTTCTTACAAGAATAAAGTTAACCAGTGAAACATTGTGCCACTTTTGTTTGTCTTTTTGTGTTCGTCTTTCCCAACCACTGTCATCTGTAGTATGTGTTGGGTCCTATTTCCCTATTATTGCTTAATTTCATTATATACCATAAACCGGAGCTACTTTGGTACACTTTTGAGTCTTTTTTGAGAATTCGGGGAAAATGGTGCCAATTTAAGGAAATAAAGAGATTTATTTGGTTAGATTCATCCTTCCTCTTTTAAATAATGGTGCTAAAAATCAAATTCACAAAGTTTTGACCCAGAATTTTCCCCATGAAGTGAAGAAACTTTGGGATAAGTCATTTTTCTGGTTAAAATTAGGAAAAGTGGGTGGTACAAAAGTTAGAGCAGAAGCATTTTATTTAGTCTCTCATTATTTGCATTTTTAGCTACTGTGTATAATGTTTTGTTCTGCCCATGAACTACAAAGGCTTTGGCAGAAAATTTTTACCTGCTCTTCTGCCTATCCCTTTGACACCTTGGATGACAAACTCCGTTAAGGATTTAGCAGTGAATATTTCAAAAGTGTGTATATTTTAAGTTTTTTTCTATTTTTCTTTCTGCCGTTGTTAGAAGAGTTATTTAATGCCGCCACCACCTTGGAGACCTGTAGATATAATTACTATTCAGTTCAAATCAAATTTAGAGCTATTTACGATTTAATTCTTGATTGTTCTTCTAAGTTCATCAAATCAAAAATTGGGAGGGGCTGTAAGGAAACAATGCCATTAACATGCCTCAGTTAACTTTGTTTGTTGCTGAAAACTGTCCTTTTTACCTTGCATTTGAAACATCATTTGGAGAAAATATAATATCCTCATAAGTTATCAGTAAACTATCAGTTGAATTGCGTTGATACTGTCCTCAAATTGCCCTGGGGATTTCTCGACAATACAAAACATTAAACATTTATAGACATTATTGGTTATATTTTTTTGTTATAGTCTAAAATAGTAGCTAAGGCATGTATTTCTTGTTGTGACTACCAGTTTTTTCACATCTGTTTCTAGTTTTTCTTTGTTCAATGAAAGTTTGCGGAACAACGGAGCACTTTAAAAATTGTCACCAAATTAAAAATGGCTGCTTTTCATAAAGGTTTAAATTTTAATCTTCTACCTTTTAAACAAAAACTGTAAATTGTTTTTTTCAACAATGGCCTAAATAAATACATAGACTCTTACTGTTATATTGTGAGTAGGTATCAATGCCTGGAACATGCCTGATACTGGTGGGCAAATAGACTGACTAACCGACCCAGCAGGACCAGGGATTAATGTGTTTATCAAAGCTGTCTTGCCAAAATCCATTACAATTGGTCTGTTGACAAAATCCTCTTCATGCAGCTTTGTCCTGTTACATCTTTGCTGCAATAAAACAAAGTTTATCTCAGCATTGTACATTAATTATTTATTCTCTGATTTCCAGTTACGAAAAATGACATTTCGGTGTTCGTATACTCCATCATTTTTAAATTGTCACTGATTGTTTGCTAACTGTTTAATTACTTGCAAGACCATTGAAATTTACTTTAAAAAAAACCTGCAAAATCCGAGAAATCTCTACTAACAATTACAGTTGCTTTGTCTTGAAACATCTTTTGGAAAGTAGATGATATGGCACCAAATAACCCATCATTTTATGAAGGTGTGGCTGGTAATGTGTGATGCTCCAATTACAGCCACAGTGACACTTTCAGTAGCTGTGCCCTTCACTTTCTATATCAGTAGAGATTAGAGAAATCTGATATCATGCTGATGCTTATATGGATTTTTTCTTCCCTCGTGCTATTTGGTATTGGAATGCGCACATTCAGTTTTGGTGCAAAACACCCTCTGCCACCCACAATTTCATGAACTGCAGAGTATAGATGTAGATGTGAATCAACTTGTCAGCCTTCTCTATCATACTACAACCATCGTAAAGGAAGGTGTTCCTTCCTGGCACCGTTAGAAACTTTTGTGTGTCAAGTTTGGAATTGCTATTACCATTATTTCTATAATTTCATGGGATGGTCTTCCATAGCTGTGCTTCCCCCCCCCCCCCCCTTGAATTTATTTCACTGAGTCTCCTGACAAAGATCTCAATTTTTTTTTTCAAAGATTACAAATGAATTACCAATGTACTATACTTTTCAAAACAACTGTTTACATAGATTTTTTGATGTCCCATTATATTGATGCAACACACGCTAAAATGTTAAATTTTAAAACATTCACTTAATTAAATTTTTGCTGTGCACTTGCAAGCTGTCTTAACTGTTCTCTTTGAACAGATGTATCCTTACACACATATATGAAAGGTTTTCATCTTGCATTATATTTGACATTTAAAGTCACAAGGTGGAATGACTGAAAATCATGTATTTGTAAATGATAGCATTTTATTGCAAGATACAGAATTTAACATTGTACCATATTTATCACATTTTTCAAGTTCCTTTAAGAATCATGAAATGTAACACATTTTACCAATGGTTTTTAAAGAGTCATTAAAACTGATCTATTTAACATCTGGATATTGTATAAATACCCACAGACAGAACCGCTGAAGATGCTTCGCAAATGAAGCCAAACACATTCGGAAAATAAAACAACAATTTCAATTGCATTGGCGTTACAATTATTCATAACACTGATCTATTTAGTGTATATATTAGAGATGAAACGGATATCCGGTAACTATCCGGTATCCGGCCAATATTTACTATCTGGCCGGATACCGGATAGTATGTCAATATCCGGCAGGTATCCAAGTCTCAATAAATCACAAAAATGTCATAAAATTTTCTTTAAATTCTCAAATGATAAGTATGTAATAAGTCTAAACACAATTAAAAACACTGTCTTCAAATCAAAATACCGTTTATTGTTGTTTTAACATTAAAAAAATGGTTTTGTACAGAATGAACACCAATTTCTCTATAATAAGAGATAATAATCAGATTTGCTTGTCCTCATAAATAAGACCAGGTTCAAAGAAAAGTCATTAGCTACATATTCTACTACAAGGCGCTGAAAACTAAATTCTAGAAAATTTTGTCAAATTCAGTTACTGTGTCGCATTCATTGACCACCAGATATATGGGTCACATTTCAGATCAATTAGAGATGACTTTAAATTAAAGTCAATCTCGCTGACAATCACGGTTTTTTTCTCTTTGATACTGACTATCTCGCTAAAACAGTTCCAGAATGTGTCGTAAGCTTCATTCATCGCAGTTTACTCTGTCTCGTCCCTTCTACGCCTTTTTACAGCTGTTGAAGATGATCTGCTACTGATGGAAGTTTCCTCGCAAGAAATTTATATAGATTCCAATAAAATCTTATGATGAACTTCAGCAAACTCCAATAGTTTGTCTTGAATCTTGGCTCTAGGAAGGTCCCAGTCGAGTAGTTTGAATCTTCACTTAAGGAACCGGAACTACTTTTTAATTCAGTTGTTAAAGAGGCTCTGATGTATGGTAAGTCAGTAGTTCTTTGTGCTTTCTCATCTTTATCTAACAATTATGATATAGTCAACTGGTTTCCTTTCAGTGCCAAAGATGAACTTGTCCCGAGGATATCTAAAGGCAGTATAGGCATGATAGCGGCTGTAGCTTTCCTCATTTCATGAAAATTTACTGGATGTTTCATTGTCAAGTGGTTTGTCATGGCAGAGGTATCTGGTCAAAAACAAAAACAAAAAGTCATTGTGTTTTCTTTAAGTCCACAAAGAGAAAATGGAAATGATTCAAATGTTTGTCTCAAAATGTGCCTCATGAAAAGTAATTCAAAATCGAAAAATTATTGTCATTATTTATATCAAAATATTCCCAAATATGCAATCCATTCTTTGCTGGCAATATTTTTATTTTTCATAATCTCAAATAACAACGTTCAGCCAGATATTCGGCTGCTGAATGTTCCGCTATCTGGCTTATAGGATGGCCGGATAACTGGTATCCGGTATTCGGCCAAACAACTATCTGTTTCATCACTAGTATATATACATATATATATATATTGATGAGCCAAAACGTTATAACTACTGCCCACTGCGAGATTGAATGTCATCTGGTGACACTATGGGCACTTCATGTTGTAAAGAAAGTATATTAATTGGAGCCAAGATACATGGGGAGTCATTCTAGTGATAAATGGTGAAATCCACTACAGTAGAACTCCGATTATCCGAACTTCGACCATCCGAGTCGCTGATTATCCGAATCACTTTTTTTTTAACTAACTTGGGAACCATCAGACCTGTTCAGAACGGATTTTGATCCCCCGAGTATATGTTGAAGGGTATTTACTCCATATGTCTGTTACAATTATTTCTTCAAAATGAGCCCTGGGTATCGAGAAATTAACGTGGAAACATATGTAAATACATTTTAAATATTATAATTTTAGTACATTGTTTAAAAGCTTTAGTGTGGTATATGCGGTAAGGTGCTAACTTCCCATTTTGCGAACCCGGGTTCAAATCCCCATAGTGCCAAATATTTTTATTTCTTTTTTTATATGCAGTAATCATTGAGCATTAATTTTATTTCATTTAAAATTCATTTACGAATTTTTATTATGCGAAATAACAGACATTATGTTAGTTTCAAACACCAACACTGAACGGAAATAAGAGTAACTGTGGTAGGGGGGGAAAAAAACCCCGACCTTATGGCTGTAATATATTTACTTTTCGATATTAATTGTAGAGATACAAGTATAGAAACGATGAACATGAAATATACCTGTTTCATTAAAAAAAGAAACACATAGACAATAAACAATTAAATAATGATTTCCTAAAAAAAAAAAGTTGGGACTGTATATTCTGTAATATTTTGTTTTAAAAGTTATTTTGCATAATAAAAATTCGTAATTGAATTTTAAATGAAATAAAATCAATGCTCAATGATTACTGCATATAAAAAAAGAAATAAAAATATTTGGAAGTATGGGGATTTGAACCCGGGTTCGCAAAATGGAAAGTTAGCACCTTACCGAATACACCACGCTGAAGCTTTTAAACAATGTACTAAAATTATAGTATTTAAAATGTATTTACATAAGTTTCCGCGTTAATTTCTCAATACCTAGGGTTCATTTTGAAGAAATAATTGTAACACAGACATATGGAGTAATTACCCTTCAACATATACTCGGGGGATCGTAATCCGTTCTGAACAGGTCTGATGGTCTCCAAGTAAGACGGAGATGTTCAGCAAGCAAATTTATTTACGTACATACTGTTCTAATGTGCAGCACTTGTAAGTGTTCTTAACATGTAAAAGTGTTGCCTTTTCATTTAATTAATCAAAAGCTTTTTCTTTAAAAATGGTTTTTTTTTCTCTCATTTTCAAAATACATACAGTAATTACTAGGCTTACAACGAATATTCAGCCTATTCGGCCACTTATTTACTATTCAGCTGAATACCGAATATCTAGGTACTATTCAGACGAATACCGAATACTTCGGATTTTTTTTTTAGTTAGATAATTGCCTAAAATAAAACGATTGATTCATTGCATGGTAATGTATTTAGCTTACAATTACAAAAAATAATCATGCATGGTCAACTTACACGATGTCAAAGCAAATCAAAAATATTAAATACCTAGTCACTGGAATCATGATTGAAATTTAGGAGTGGAAGATTATGATGCAGAAATACTAATTTTTCTGCATTGTCAGGTAGTAGTTCACTTGTTTTTTCCTCATAGACATTTCCAGCTTCAGAGAAAAGCTGCTCTGAATAAACACTGCTTCCTGGCGCGGACAATTATTTTGCTGTAAGCTTTGTCAAACACGAAAATTTCTCTCATTTTGGTTGCCACCAAATGTACAGATTATCATGCCATGATATACTATTACTATTTAAATAAACATCAATTTCAGTTTCAACTGCATTTTTGTGATGTCCCTGCATTGATCGAACTTTTCTGCATAACAATCTCTTCAAAACAATCCATAAAATATGAGTGTGTACTCTGACTGTGACCCGACTCTTCCGTCATCCTCTTGGACTGAATAGGGGACGAATTCGCTCTGCCGTCGCTGCTTGTTTCACAGTACGTCTTTAGACCATCGATCAAAATATACTGCCTTGCTTGTTCTCTTTGCAGTTGACTGGTGAAAACATTCATTTTGAAGCGAGGGTCCAAAGCGGCAATTTGTGCCAATATCTTCAAATCGTTCGTTCAACCCTTGTTGCCTGACAAGTCTCACTTGGCTTAAGTTGGCTGTTAGCTCTGATGTGCTAGTTTTATCGCATTAGAGTAACAACATACAGAATAATTTCAGAAATGCATGCATATCCAGAACTGGTGATTTTTGTTAGTTCTTCAAATGGTTGTAGTAATCTCAAAAGTTGCTCTAAAAGCTCCCATTAAGTAGCAGTCAAGTTGGCAATATTGCAGTCCGTGAGATACGCTGAAATTGCCCGTTTTTGTTCCATTAGCCTTTCAAACATATAATATGTGAAATTCCACCGCATACTGACATCTTCCACCAATTCATGCTCGGGAGACCCAGTTGCTTTTGGATTTGCAAGCAGTTTTTCTTGCGCAATACCGGAATGATTGAAATGAGTCACGATCCTCCTTCCTGCAGCTATCATTTCCATCACTTCTGACTGAACTTTCAGACAATCAACAACAATTAATTGGAGAGTATGAATGAAACAACGAACTGAGGTCAACCCTGCATTACTGGTGGCTTTTACTATGTTTCGTCCGTTATCACTAATGGCGACATCTTGTAGAGCAACTACAATATTTTGTGCAGTGTGCTGCCCCTCAAAACATTTGATGCTCAGAACGACATTTTTGACATTGAATTCATGATCAATAAAATGCGCAATAAAACTTAAAAAACTAATGTGATTATGCATGCACATCCACGTCACATGTGACGGAAACAAAATCAGTCACTGAAAGCATCTTTTTAATTGTCTTTACTACCTTTTGGTATATTTCTGAAATTATTTTGTTTGAAATGTAAGGGCGACATGGTATTATATACTAAGGCAATGTGCTATTTAACTGTCTTCTAAAACCAGCCCTTTTTGCCATATTTACTGCCTCATTGTCAAGTGCTATCATTTCGCCAATTAAGCGATGATATTTTTTAGCCTTGGGATCATTAATATCCAATTCTTTAGGTATTTCAGTACATTCTTCAAGACTCAATTGTCTTTTTGACATTTTAGGTTTATTTGCACCCATATTTTGATCCGTAAATACTTGCCCCTTAGGAAGCGTAGGCTGCAATTTACGGTATTCTTCGTTGTGTTTATTTCTCAGATGGTTTACCATTCCTGATGTAGTTGCTTTCTTGCCAACTCCACCTCGAGAATTTTTTGTTTTGCACAATTTACACACAACAGTTTTTGTATCATTTTTATCGTTCTCAAAGTATGTCCATACAGGCGACTTCTTTTTAGAACCCATGATTGCCACACAACTTAACTTTTAAAGTAATCAGATCAACACGAAGTAAACTGACTGCTTAAGGCTGCACAATTAAGTCGAGTGCACCATCACCACGCAGACTGTTTTTCTATTGTTGGCACTCACTTGATTGAAGTTGGTTCAAACGACACCGCATCGCATCGCCGTACGACACACGGCCGATACCCACCGTCATCTACAGCTATTAGTTTGGTTTACTTAGACGGTGACGGTGCGATGTCGGTCTGGTGAATGTGGTGAAGTTTATCTCTAAAAATAGAGCAATGATTCTCAAAGGGGTTGATATTGACCCTACATGAACTTCTGTGTGAGTAAAAAGGAAATTTGGGAATCGACAAAATGTAAATGGGGGATCCACCTACTTTTAACAGTTCAAGCATTTAGTAAAGTAATTTCAAGCTTTTAGAACAGATGAAATGAAAACCATACACGGCTTATTTAACAGATGTGTTTGCTAATTTTAATTGTGTTGACTTGAGGTTACAAAGTGATAGTGTGAATATAATAAAACTAAGGCCATAATTTTAGGTTTTCTTGTCAGAATTAATATATTCAAACAAAATGGAAGCCAAGAATTTTCCCAGTTCTCTGAATTGTAACTGATAAACGTTGAGGATGATGACTTTTCAGCTTATATTCAACATTTAATCTAAATGCCCTTCTCACAGACTTAAAAACGAGGTATGAGGATGTTGTGACTATGGAAATACTGCACTCTGTTATCGATCCATATAGTGAAGATGGGCATATCATGCTACAAGAAGATTATTGATCGATGTAATCACTATCATACTATGTAGGGGGCAGTTCAGAAAGTGGTATCAGCAATTCGGTCTTAAGAAGGTTATACCAACTGCTTATCCTGTATTATGAACTATCGTAAGAAAGCTTTTCCATCTTCACACCTCATTGGATGTTATTCTTAAGAAAAAAAAGTAATGTCATAAATAATCCAACGTAGATACTTGAGGCCATACTTGAAGATTGTTAAAACAGGCACATAGTAGTGGGAGGTAACTCTGCTTTAACAGGCGGGCGAGAGACAACCGTAGCAATACAGATTTTGGCTCACCCCGGCCGAATACTTTCGCCAAATATTCGATATTCGGGGTATGGCCGAATATACTATTCATTGCAAGTCTAGTAATTCCCTAAAATAGACTTTTTTGGAAAAAATCCAATTATCCGAATTTTTGATTATCCGAATGGGGTCCGGTCCCAATTGATTGGGATAATTGGAGTTCTACTGAACTATAAGTAATTTTGTCATAGTGAGCATCTATAGAAACTGGTTGTAGGACAGTGAAAAAATGAGCAGGAGACGAGGTGATGGATGTCCACACCTCATCACAGACGTTGGAGGTCGGAGGCTAGCCTACTTAATAAAGCAGGTTAGAGAACGATCTGTGTCAGATCTGATAGCAGGCACAAGTGTTTTGAAGCACACTGTTCTGCACACATTGGCAGCTGTTGGCCCATAAGTTTTTCCATGTTGACCCAACTATGATTGTAATGTGGATGAGATAATCGAAATTGGATCATAGATCAATGGAAATGTGTTGCCTGGTCAGATAAGTCAAGTTTCTTGTTGCATCAGATCAATGGCTGCTTGTAGCATGCACTGCACCATGGACAAAAACCAGTTGAGACAGTTTTATGCTGTGGAGGACATTCACCTAGGCTTCTGTCGAACTTATGGTAGTGATCAAAGGCACCATGACCATTTTGGACTATGTAACAATTATTCTGGCCTACCTGCAACCATTCATGTTTCATATCTTCCACAATGGCAATGGCATCTCCTTGCAGGATATCTGTCGGTGTCACAAGGCCAGAATAGTGCTACAGTGGTTTGAGGAGCATGGTAATGAACTCGTGTTGATATCTCGGCCACCACATTTACGTGGTCTAAACCTGATAGAATACATCTGGGACACTATCAGGTGCCAGCTCCATACACATAACAACCACCATAATTTGAGGGAAGTACGTGACATATGCATAGACATTTGGTGGCAGATACCTCTCGAAGAATACCAAGAACATATCATATTCATGCCACCCCTATTCGCTGCTGTATTGCATCCTGCTATTAAGCTGGTAATCATATTGGTAATCTCTGGTAACAGGAACATTTGATCGCTGATTTAATTTTTTGCACAATATGTGTAAATTATAATTTGTATTGTATAGGGTATATGATTTTATTCAGTAGCCATATGCCACTATACTAAAAAAATATTTTTTAGTAAGAAATTTGACTTTCCTGTAAATGTTGAACCAAATTGTTGAATAATTCCAAACCTGTCATTTCATTACCATTCTAAAATTCTATTGGCAGTTTCTTACATTACTAGTCAAATGAAGTTGAACAGTATTGTCTATTAATGCCTCCTCCATTACCCAGTTGTATGAATTTCTGTTAACATGTACTGTAATTACTAGGAATTCTAGGCAAGTCAGTACTATACATTACAATACATTCATTTTACTTAATCTCAGTAAAAGAAACTGGTTATTTTGGATGTGGAAAGTTGTCAATTTACAGTTAAACAATTGCAAAATCAAATAAATGCATACACTAGAAGATGTACTGTCAGTATTTTATGTACATTAAATATGTCAAATACATTTGGCAATTATTTTATAGATACAAATTCTTCAATGGAGTAGAAGGAATTTTCAATTTTTTGCTGAATTTAATCTTACCAAGTGCTAGACATTTAAGATTAGTTGCAAGCATATTGAAGATATGTACCCTTGAATATTGGACCACTTTTTGAACAATCATTATTGGTTGCTGTTGTAGATATTTAGTGTGCGTATTGATACTCACAACCTATTTTGGTTTACACCTCTATGTTACTCTTTGGAAATTAGTTTTAAATCTTATAAAAAATGATAAACAATTTTCAGCTTGTTTGTATTTAGGGTAATAAGTTTGACTATATTTGTGGCTCCTTTACTAGCAATTGGCCTTTTTATAGGAACGAAGGAGAAGTGCAGTATGGTGTGGAACTTGATGATGGCACATCTGTTTGTGTTGCAAGATCTAACATATTCTTAACAGAAGACCAAGCACGTCTTCTTCAAGAAGGTGCCACCGTTCTACTGCCTGCACCGTCCACTCCTGGACGCCTGGCAGACGTAGATCTAAGTTAGTATTTCTGCTTAAATTTTACTCTCTTTGATGCTAATTTCTTCCACCAAAAAAGCTTTTGATGGTACTTATTTGATGGGATGTATGAGTGATTGTTCTCTCATTTTAAACTATCACTTGTGGTGAAGGACATCAGTAGTTACATTACTGGCATCTGCAGAAAGCACAGTGAATTTAATAAAATCTGGACATGTCAAAACCAGATCTGTGGTGATAACTATTTTAAAAATAGTCACGGGCAAATGATTATTAAAATTTTGCATTTTTCATTTGAAAATTTATTAATAATTCATCCTGACAAAATTAGTTATAATGAGAAGAACCGAGAAGAGAAGATGGGTATTTAACAGAAGTAGCTGTTGGAAACTCTTTTACTTTGTTTTAAAGCTGGATGTGGTTTTACTACAATATTAGACAGTCTAACTTGGGTGTGGTTGAACTCCCTAACTATCCATGGGGTAAATCTGAAACTGCAACATAACTTTTTTTTTTTTTGACTGTGCCCATTTCATTGTGGTTTCCCATAATCACTCCAGGTGAATGCCGAGATGCTTCCTTCAAAAAGCCTTGGCCGAATTCCTTCCCATTCCTTGTCCTCGGTCCCATCCCACCACTAATGACCTCAACGAGGTGTAAAGCTATAAGGAAAAAAACATATCATTCGTCTTCTGCAAGCATTCAAACATTTATACTATCTTTTTAGCATGTTTGTTAATATTTTTTTTTTAAATTTATCACATCATTAAACCAGTTGCCAAAATGAAGGGAAAAATAGGTACAATTATAGAAAAGTTACAAATTTCATAATTGAAGAGATATTTCAGGGCAAGTTCAGCAAATGGAAGGAAGAGATAGGTACAGTGGAGTCAAAGTGCGAAGTTTTTTAGGAGATAATAAAAAGGGTGAAGAAATATTTATTTCAAGACAGAAAATAAAGAGAACCTAAATAGGGAGGTGAGGTTATTAAAGAGGTTAGTGAGAAGAGAACAGAATTATGAAATATCAAGGCATTAGGGAATACTTGAAACAACTAAATAAGGAGTTAATGACGGCAAAGAAGGTGGCTAAAGATGGGTTTATGAAGACCACTATCTGATGCTTCTAGAAATTTCTATTGCTATGTTAAAAACTAAGGGGATGGGACAGTGTTGAGACAATTGAGCAGGTGAGTGGAAGAGCATTAACATTCCACCAAAATTACAAAATAAAGTAAGGTAAACATTTTATAGCAGGGAGGTACAAAATGTCTAACTTACTTTATTTTGGGATGTAGTTATATACTTTGAGCACAAAAAGGGGATTATACCAGACAAACTTCATTTTTAAAATTAAGATCAAAATTTTGTTGAGTGGAACAAAGATAACATTCTTGGAATGTTATCCTTTTTCCCGTACCGTACATGATGGCTGAGCGTTAATGCTCTGACCTTGCATTCAGGAAGAGGCAGGTTTGAATCCCCGTCTGGGCATCCAGATTTGGGTTTCCATGGTTTCCCCCAAATCGGGAGTCCATTCGCCGTATATCCGGAAGGTACTCCCGCCCACCAGTATCTGGATTACTGGATCAAGGACGTGTAGTTACCGACGAACGAAGCATAGCCCAGCTATTGGCGGAGAACTTCGCCTCCGTCACTTCGTCCGCCAACTTTGACCCTCGGTTTCAGCGACAAAGAGTCGCTGCCGAGAGGCGAGGGCTGTGCTTCGATTCGTCGATTACAGAGGCCTACAACTGCCCATTTACATCTTGGGAGCTGGAGTCGGCATTAAACAGCGCCAATGACACCGCTCCAGGGCCTGATATGATCCAGTACCAGATGCTGAGGCATCTTAGTACAGATGCTAAGGAGTACCTTTTAGATATTTTTAATCAGACTTGGACCGAAGGACACTTCCCCGACTCGTGGAAAGAAGCAACGCTTATCCCAATTTTAAAACCTGGAAAGGATAAATTATTGCCAGGTAGTTATCGTAGCATCGCCCTTACAAGCTGCGTGGGTAAGACGCTAGAGAGGATGGTAAATCGCCGCCTCGTCTGGCGTCTGGAATCCCAAAATCTTCTGAGCCGCTTTCAGTGTGGATTCAGGAAGTCCCGTTCCACCTTGGACAACCTGATCCTACTGGAAGCTGCAATCCAAGACGCCTTCATCCGCAGCCAACACCTAGTAGGTGTCTTTTTCGATATCGAGAAAGCATACGATACTACCTGGCGACACATTATTTTAAAACAACTACATGAATGGGGTTTTAGGGGAAAACTGCCCCGGTTTTTAAAATCTTTTTTATCGCGACGTTGCTTCCGGTACCGAGTTGGTAGCGAAGTGTCAGACCTTTTTATCCAGGAAAACGGTGTCCCTCAGGGGTCAGTTTTAAGTGTTACACTGTTTGCAATTGCAATTAATAGTATTGCAGCCACAATAAGGAGTCCCATACGGTACTCCTTATATGTGGATGACTTTTTAATTTTTATTGCCTCTTCCAGCCTGAGAAGCGCTGAGCGGCAGTTGCAGCTCGCGTTGAACAGGCTGGATGAATGGTCAGTGCACACCGGTTTTCGTTTCTCCGCTGAGAAAACCCGGTGTGTACTTTTTACTCGTAATAGAAGTCTTTTACCAGACCCTCACCTTACCTTGAGGAACACCGTTTTAACTTTTACTGATACTGTTCGGTTTCTGGGCCTTATCCTAGACACAAGGCTCAGCTGGCTGCCTCATCTTAAAGACTTGAAAGCCAGGGCCTTGAAAGTTCTGAATATTTTAAAATGTCTTTGTGGCAGGTCATGGGGAGCTGACCGCTCCTGCCTGCTACAGTTTTATCGAGCCTTTGTACGGTCGCGGTTGGAGTATGGTTGCATTGTCTACGGTTCGGCACGGGACAGTTATCTACGGATACTGGATAGTGTCCACCATGCAGGAATCCGGCTCGCCACGGGTGCTTACCGCACTAGCCCGATACCCAGCATCTGTGCTGAGTCTGGCGAGCCGCCGCTTTCCACCCGGCGGCATCTCCTCATGGTGCGACACTATGTACATATTGCCACAACTCCTGGTAGTCCTGTGCACGACGTAGTGATGCGACCGAACTTTGAACGGCTATACGCCAATCGCTGTAGAGCGACCAAACCGTTCAGCCACCGTACAAAGGCTATTTTAGAAGAATATGGTTGTGAGCTGCCCGCTTTTTATCACCAGGGATGGAGTAAATCTCCTCCCTGGCTTTTAAAGAGGCCCAGAATAATTTTAAATCTTTGTCGGTATAACAAATTGTTTACCGATAATAATGTTTTTATTAGTGTTTTTACCGATATCCTAAATCAGTATCACACATTCACCCCGGTATATACGGATGGGTCTAAGCAGGCTAATAGAGTAGGATGCTCTGTAGTATTCCCTCGAGCGACTTACACATACAAACTAGATGGTAGATGTAGCGTTTATACCGCTGAGTGTTACGCTGTGTTAAAGTCGCTCCAGCATATGAAAGTAGTCCGTGATAAGAGGTTCATCATATGCTGTGATTCCCTCAGCTGTATTCAGGCTTTAGGAACTATGTACCCAGCAGATCGTCTAGTCCAGGATATCCAGGACACCCTCCTTTCCTTGCAGTCTCACGGAAAGGAGGTTTTATTCTGCTGGGTACCTGGCCATGTGGGAATCAGGGGGAACGAGGTAGCCGATGAAGCTGCACGGTTAGCCTGCGACAAGGTCAGAACCGACTTTGAACCGGTCCCAAAGTCAGACCTTGCCTCGGCGACGAAGAGATTTGTTTTTGATGTTTGGCAGAGGCAGTGGCTGGAAGTCGAGCATAATAAGCTCCGGCTGGTCAAACCGACAGTTCAGCCGTGGAGCAGCTCCTTCCAGCGGGCGAGGAGGGATGAGGTTCTCCTTACTCGCCTCCGTATAGGGCACTGTCCTCTCACGCACAGCTTTCTTCTTCGCCGGGAGGACCCACCGGAATGTGATGCTTGTGGCGTACCTTTGACGGTTCGCCACATTTTAAGTGAGTGTATTTTATTTTTAGACTTAAGGGCAGACGTTGGCTTAGCCAACGATCTGTCACTTATTTTAAACAATGATAGTGACAATGTGGCTAAGGTTTTAAAGTTTTGTTGCTCGGCCGGTCTTGTCCCAAAAATTTTGGGCAGATCGGCCTAGGTTTTAGATTGGATTGGTGGCCATTTACAACCACCAACCCAAGTACTGCTTTTTACATGTGACACTGCTTATATGGCTGGCCCTTTTACAACCAGCCATCTAACTTGTTTTTTAACCTGGTTGGCCCATCTACAGCCAACCAGTTAATGTATGTAATTTTATATTCTAGTCACAGTTTTACATTTTATGTTGCCGTCTGTGTGGCCGACCTCTTTACAGTCGGCCACGCAGATGGTATTTTATTTAGTATGTTAGTATTTTATTGTGCTGTCTCTGTGGCCGACCCCTTTACAGTCGGCCACAGAGACGGCAATTTTGCCACATTGTCACGCTTGGTTGTTGTTAGGGCGCTAATGACCCCGTCGTCGACGCGCCCTAAAACCCAAATAACAACAACAACAACAACAGTTTCCCCAAATCATTTCAGACGAATGCCGGGATGCTTTCTGCAAAAGACTGTGATTGAATTCCTTCCCATTCCTTGCCCTCAGCCCCCTTTCCTGCCTCTAATAACCTCGACATCAATGAAGTATAAAGCCATAAGCGAAAAAAAAAAAAATCACCCTCACTGTTCATTTAGGTCCTCATTTTCCTCCTAACACGGTTGATGCAACCATAGTAAACATCTCAAAAGTGACACAATACATTCCTCAAGAGCATCCTGCATTTTATAAAAATATGCTACAACCACCAGCTTCTAATGCAGCTAAAGGTAGGGTTCCGAGCAACACGGCTGTATCGCTGTGACGCTCAACCATAGTTTTCCACGCCATTGTCGCAGCCAGTCATTTCCGAGGCGTGCGACACTATCGCCCCACGGACTCCAGTCACTACGCAATCGCGGTGCTGTGCATTTTTACCCATAGTAAATCTGAAATTAATCAGTCTCTTGTGAAACTGCCAAGACAGATAATGCCAATAGCCTCATCAAAATTGATTTTAAGAGAATAGAAAAACATTTCTGGGGGAAATGGAACATGCCAAACTGTATATCTAGCAAAGATGGGAGGCATATTCGTATAAAAGTTCCATAACTCGGTTGTTTTCTTTATTTTAACTGTTGTAATGCTGGGCTCTTTATGTTCGTTCATATGAAAAGAAGGTGATACTATCGTATTCAGAAAGTAAGCAATAGGAAAAAAATAGTGAGCACTAACTTCAACATTCTTGGAGTAAAACTTATGCCTGGTACAAATGTAATGTTACCTCTTTTTTTAATAGGAGATGAGACTTTTGCTCTTGGCAGTTACACAATAAAACCTTATTCCAGAATAACCAGACTCGATCGCCAAATGGAGATATTCAAATACAGATTGTGTCATGCTCACTGGCTTGCAGGAAATGCTTTCGGGTTGCTGAATCAAGTATTCTGGATATTTGTGTACTCCAATAGCAATTAATGTAATATTAGTAGCATGTTGTTTCTACAATCCTTTACTAGATGTGTGTTTAAAGAATACCAACAGTCCCTACTATGTCCGCAATGAAATTCTAAAACCTACTGATAATGTGATTAATTCGTTTGGTACAAGGCGATTTACATATGGTGGCATGCATGTCGGTGATCAACTAAAACTTTAACTCCAAAATTTGCCAAGTAGCCTGGCAATAAAACTATTCAAATTAAAAATTAATAAAATATTAATCAAACAGTACTAACTTCTTTTATTTAACTCCCTCAAAATTTCACCGCAAACTATTTCCTTTTTAGTGTCTGTAATCTTCTGCACTTAAATGATACAGTATTGGGTGTTGTGACACCAAAGTTGTGAGAAGTTCATCATCCTACTAGGTAAAAATTCAAACAAAAAAATCCATTTTAATTAGAGTATTACCACGTAACCAACAGGCCAACTTGTACTGATCGTAGCTGTTGCATGACAGTAGAGCTGCTTAGTGTCGCTGCAACACTGTCACATTGTTTGTATATGCTCTCGTACATTTGTACAGTGTTTAATACTGTCTCTCTGCCAAGACGACACTATCGCTGCTATATTATCGCGTTGCCCAGAACCCCAGCTTTACAGTGATACTGACGACTAAAGTGCCAATAAATATGAACATTTTAGCCTAAGTGATCCATAATTTGTTTATCAAAAATCCTGAAGATCAAAACAGTATATTCATGAATAAATACAGTAAATTAAAATTTTAATTAACTTGTTTTAGTAAAACCGTTAGGGATTATGTTTCAGGAATGGGAGGGTGTAAATCAGAAAATGAGCTTAGAAATCAGCAGGCTAAGAAATTTGAAATTCATCCTGAGGACATCATGAAGAAACTAACTTTTTTGTGTAAAAATACTAATGAGTGTAAAAAGGATAATATTCCAATTGAAATAATTTTTGTATCTATGAAACAAGCAAACATTATAAATTCAAATCTTAAGTACCTTGAGTGTAGGTTCATAAATAATCACAACATAAAACTACAGTTTTCCAGATTTTCCACTGGAAAAAAAACTTTATATCCATGAAACTGACAAACATTGTAAATCTAATTCTAGCAAGAGATATATCAACCTACATTGTAAAAATTGTAATAGTATTTTTTGTTTTGTTTTTGTTTTCCGAAAAGTTAGGTTCAAGTAATGTTATCCTTTTTCCATTCACCAATTCAGTTATAGATTACACTGGTGAAAAAGTTACCGAGGATTTGAAAAAGGCAGAGATTTTGAGTAACTGGATTAGTTAGAAATGAACAGGCTAAGAAATTTGAAATTCATTCTGAAAATATCATGAAGGAACTAAGAAAGCTAAAAAAGAGTCAAGGGGCTGGAGTAGATAGATACTTGCGGTTTAGCAGAGGACTGGAAAAGTGCAATCGTAGTACCGGTCCATAAAGGAGAGGTGACAAATAGGATAAAAAATTACAGACCAATTAGTTTAATATCAATGGTAAGTAAATTAACAGAGAGATTGATATGCCATGGCATCAGTGTTATCTATGAGGAACATCAGTGTTTTTCAAGTCGACAAAATTGCTTTAGACAAGGATATTCATGCCAGTCTCAGTTAGTTGGCTATGTGCAAGATATTTTGGATTGTGTAGCACAACATCTTTCAAAGGCTTTTGATAGAGTGAGCCATAAAGTGGTGGTAAATAAGGTATAAACTATTGGAGTGGATGAAAAAGTGATTTACTGGGTAGAAGAATTCTTAAAAGGTAGGAAGCAAAAGGAAGTGGAAGTGAGAATGGGTGGGAGAGCCACACTTTAGTGTATTGGGACCATTGCTATTTGTCATTCTAATGAGTGATGGTGTTGGTGGATTACTATCAGAAGTTATATTGTTTGCAGATAACAGAGCGCTATATAAGAGGATGCAAATGGCAGAAGACTGTAAACATCTGCATGGGCAGGATATCTAGCTGGGTGGGTTAACTTGGTATGAAGTTAAATGGAAAGAAGAGTCAGCGTATTAGGTACACAAATAAGAAGTTAAAGATTGATTCTGGCAATAAGGTGGGAAATAATTCCTCGTTGAAGACTTGAAATGTAAATACATTGGCATAACAATGAAATAAAAGATGCTGGATAGCAAAATAAAAATTATTATAAGTAAATAAACCACCGTCTACCACAGATGATGGCAGGACAGCATGGACATACAACAAAGAAATGAACACATGTGAAATTTTTATATTTTCAGTTGCTCTCCCTTCCTCAACAAGAGAAAGTGGCTCACACACACATACACAAAGCCAAGGTCAAAAGTTAAATATAGGAACATAAGCATTACTAGAAGAAGAATATAAGAAAGCATAGGAAAAATAACTCGTCACTTACATCAGATGGAGGCAGAAGAGCCATACAAACATATAAAAAACACAATTAACAATATTTTGGTTAATAACCTTAGTAATGTAGGAGTTGAACATATGGCAGGAGAAAAATTTGAGCTCATCCAGACCCACCATATGAATCAGAAGAAGAATAAGCAGATGTTAGGAAAGGGTGCATTTGTGCAGATAATATATTCATATCAAACAAATCGTAGAGAAACACAGAATTAATCATCTGTAAACTACTGTTGCCTTTACTGATTTTACAAAGGCCTTTGATCGACTGGACTGATCGAAACTATGGTGATTAGAAAATAATCCCACCATCTCATTCAAATTTTAAAATGGGTTTATAAATTAGCAGCTCTTGTAACCAATACAAGGCAAAGCAAGAGTATGAAATTATAAATATCCCAAATTGTTTGACTAGGGTGCAATATGCCACATACCCTTTTTTTTTACATTTTCACTGACTATATCTTAATAATATAATGAATGGCAATAAACAGCAGAATTAATACAGGCTCTTTTTTTACACTGAAAATCTTAGAATTATCCTGAAAATTGAGGAGGATCTACAAAGAGCTGTAAACAGATTTGAACAAATGACTGGAATAATTCTGAGAAAAATTGATGCCAAGTCAAAATTGATTGTCTTTCAACTTATAAGTCCAGTTAGGTTAAATAAGTTTCAATTATTTATTAAGAGATATTAGCTTTAATAAAGACCAGGATATAGACATAAAAATTGATCATTTCCAACATATTTCCAGTGCAATTCATGGAAACTTGGATTTCAGCACAAGAAGTCAAGCAAAATACAAATACCTGAGAAAAGATTTTTGAGAAAGTTGGAGGGATGCACCAGGCTTTATAAAACTTGTAATTTAGGCATAAAAACTGAATTAAATATGTGCAGTACTAAAGAGGGAATAAAATAAAATGGAGAGAAATGGGAAAAACATGAATTATCAACACAAAGGTTGAAAAGTTGAGGGTTAGCCAAAGGGAATAGGCATTTGCATGAAATGAAAAACAAGCATTTTTTAATGCCTTCTTCAACATTATTGAGAGTTGGTATATACTAATTCTCATCCGTTGAATTCTGTCACTCACTAAACATTTCATTGTAACTGATCTTTCTTCCCATTTTATAATTCTTTCTAAATTCTGCTTGGAAAACACATTGATGGATTGTTCATTGTTAGTTCATATTTCCAAAAACAAATTTCTTGTGAATCTTAAAATTTATCTGCACTAATTCGAAATTATGCACGTGAATATATATATATATATATATATATATATATAGTTAGGAAACAAAGGTGCTAAAAGCAGATATATTGAACATTAGGATAGGTTTAAAAAAACCACCACTTACCAAAGAAGGGGATTCCTGCGGCGTTGGTACACGAAAAAAACGATCACACAAAGAATAGAATTTTCGAGCATGGCTCTTCCTCAGTAGAAGTGAGATGGCTGCACGCAAGCGCTGCCGTCAGCCAACATTACAACTGAATCAACCCATCAATCATCCCAAACCCGCAAAAACCAACCACAATCCAGTCTTGGTCACACAGTACTACCCAGGCCTCGAATATATTAACAGAATCCTCCAGCAGGGCTATGATTTCTTGCAAACCTGCCCTGAAATGAGATCCATTCTTCTTAAAATCCTCCCTGCCCCTCCTAGAACTTGTTTCAGCAGAACTCCTAACCTCAGTGAACTTCTAGTCCACAAACACAGTCTTCTTCGTCCTAACAGTCAGCCCCAAGGCTCTTTCCCATGTAATACACCCCGCTGCAAGATGTGCAACATACACCATGCTTCCACCACTTTCGTCAACCCTGTCACAGGAGAAAGCTTCCCTATCATAGGACACACCACCTGTGAATCCACCCATGTAATTTACCAGTTAACATGCAACCACTGCTTGACTTCATATATAGGTTTGACCATAAATCCACTCTCCATAAGAATGAATGGTCACCGACAGATGGTTTTCACACAGAACCCAAAGCACCCAGTTGCTGCCCATACCATAATCCATGACTTGAATAATTCCAACTCTTGTTTCACAGTCCGTGCTATCAGAGTTCTCCCTAATAACAGCAGTTTCTCTGAACTCAGAAGGTGGGAACTTCCGTACCAGTATAAACTTGGCACAAGGCAACCACCTGATCTCAACTTACCCGGTCATTATTATTATTATTATTACTACATATGTTTAACCTTTTTTAATCCTCTCTTTCCCTCTACCTATATTGAACCACCACTAACCTAAGGTGATGTTTACTTCATAAAAATGATTATTTTATTATATATTTTTTTAATTTGTGTAATATTTCATATAATTCTTGTTATTATTTTTTTCTTTTCAAATTTAGTTTTAATTATATTTTGCTCTTCCCACCAAACAGAGATTAGTTTGGATATTTATCTATGCTCGGGTATTAGCTCTGAATCACTGCCCCTCTACTTTTCCGATGTTTGAATTTACCCCCACCATTTTCCAGACTGGCTGTCTTTCTGTGAGGCAGTCTCCAGCTGCGCCCACCTCTCATAATGTTCTCCTGTTGACGAAGGGTTTATCCCGAAAATTACTTTATTATTTGTGTTTGTCTTTTCTGTGTGTTGACGCCCTACATCCTTCATCTATGGGTAAGTGGTGGAGGTATTGAGAGGAAGACTACGCAGAGAATGTGGTACATCTGTCCACAATCCAGCGGTACACCCGAGGTCTTTCTATCATTGACTACCTGACACTTCAGTATGATTTTTACTGCTGGAAATGTCTCAAATGCAGCTGCTTCATATTAACCAACACAGAATCCCAATTATCCTGGATTATAATTTTTATATTTGGCCCAGGTCACTTAACTGTTTATCACATCTCATCTTCAGTCACTGATGCATTTACCAAAACTCATGTATGTTCCACTTCATAATATCTATGGTGCTCTATTTAAACAAAGAGCTCCTCATTGTCAATACATGAACTATCCAATTATCTGCCAGGTTATTATCTAGTTGATGCACTTTAATGTCACAATGGCTCACACATCAGTGTACACTTGAACGGAATTGTTTTCTATGCATATCAGCATGTGCCATCTACATTTTCTAGGAGGGAATTTCATACTGCCAATTTTATTTATCCATCCCTTGAATCAATAATCAATATGAATTTATTCTTTTGAGCATATGGTGTTAGCATATAATCTAATAATTCTTTACAGATGTTTAATTAAACTACAGATTTCGAATATGTTATTAATATGTTTTGTATTTAATGCTCATTTCTTCTAATTTTTTTTTTACTTGCAGACGCGTTCAGATTCTCCTATACCTTAAAAATGTGGAGGGATTTTTCCTTATACATCATGGAATACTAAGCTGTATAATGAGGAGTTAACATATTCAAACTTTTTTTTTTAGCATTTTTAGATTCTTGTTTGATGAGAGATCTATCATAAACTTGTTGTTGCAAGCAACTTTGTTTATGTGGACTGCTAATTGAAGGATTAAACCTATCATATCACAGATAACACATTATTCGATGCTGATCATATGCGGAAATGGCAATAAGCATTTCACCTGCTAAATTAAATAAATCTGACCAGTGGTTCTTACATTAGTCATGTTAGATGAAAAATGTATACCAATTTGTGGTCACTTTTATCTTACAGTTTTCGGCTTTCTGACTTCACATCAAAATGAAGCATACACTATTTTGCCCACAGGACCAGAATCTGCTTTTTGTTGAAAACCCCATCAAAATTAAATCAGTTGTCAGTAATGTCAGCTCATAGTGGAGGTACATACTAATGATCCTTTTAAGATTCCCCCCCAAAAAATAAAAATCACACGGCATCAGATCAGGTGAACATGGAGGCCATGCAAAACGAGGCCCATTGTGGCCAATCCAATGTCGTTTCACCAATCACGTATTGAGTTACTCTGGTGAGGCAACGCACCATCTTGCTGTCAAATGAAGTTCTCTGGTTCATCATCTTGCAGTTGAGGAAAGTGCTATTGTTTCAGCACGTCAAAATAGAAAAACACAAGTTACAGTTGCTTCACAAAAAAAAGAAATGCCCATAAACTTTCTGCCAAGATATAGCACCAAAAAATTCAATTTTGGGGATTCTCATTGTAACTGTACCACTTTGTGGGGATTTTCTGAACCTCAGATGTGTACATAGAGTGTTCACATTTCCACTTAGGTGAAATTTGATTCATCACTGTAAATGACATGGTCAATAAAATAATCATTAAGCAACATCATTTCTTTCGTGAAGTTTCCATGTAAATAGTATTTTGTAGGCTTCAGAGCTAGTAACAGCTGTAAGCAATAATGATGTAGATATAAGAGTTTCCTTAAAACTCCCACATAGACATCACTGAAATCCAAAACTTTCCTTCCTAATGGATTTCTTGGGGCTGTTTGTGAAAGAATTTCTCATTTATTCTTCAGTAGACTTGGTGGTCTCAAGCTCTTCCCTTTACAAAGACAGCTGGTGTCTTCAAACTGATGATATCATTTATTGATGTTATCATTACTTGGAAGCTTGCAATGAAACTTGCTACAGAATACTCATTGAACTGCAACTACACATTCAAACCTTGCAATCTGTAAAACACGAGAAGCTTTCTGTTCAGCAGTCACTATCTCTACTACTAGTGCCGTCTAGTTGAAGATAAAGGAAACATTGCATATTCATTCATACAGCAAAACTGTTTGATTTATTCTTTCATTTGATGTATCATTTATAACTGTAAGTCAAATAATAAAAATTCTGCAAAGTCTCAAAATCCCAATGTTTGTTTGGAGCTCCCTACATAGTGTTTATAGTTTGTCTGTTATATGTAATGCATTATCTTTAAAATATTATTTGCAGAAATGAGTATAGGAATGAAAATTGAATATGGAAAGTCCGTTGATTATAAGCCAGAAATCTTACCACCTGGATTGTGACACCTTTCACTGAATTTTATAAATTACTAGCTGACCCGGCAATGCTTCACTATTGCTGGACTTGAGTAGGCACATAGATTAAATGAAAAAATATTTACATATAAATTTTAAACTGCTGTTTCATTCATTTTCAGTTGGAAAGGGTGAGAGGGGATGCACTTTGGAAAACATATGTAGGCATTATTTTTCTGTTTGTTTCAAAGTATAAGTGTGCAAATTCCCATTGAAATCTGATGAAATATGTGGTTTTGTCTAAATTATGGGGAGGACGGGTGGGTTTTTTAATTTTTTTTGACAGAAACCATTTTCGACATCCCCTCGACAATTCACCATAGCTTCGCCATAATCGGACGATAGGTTTGCGGGTTTGTTTAAATTATGGGGTGTTATGGGGAAGAGGTGGTAATTAAGGTGGTGGAAAGAGAGGAGAGGGATTGGGTTTTAGTCAAATTAATGTGTACAGTATTTCTCTCTCTTTTTTAAAGTATAAGTGTACAAATTCTTATCTAAATTGGATAAAAAAATGTGGTTTGCCTAAATTATGGGGTAAAAACATAATGGGATTGGAAAGGGGGCGAGGGGATTAATATTCGGAAACCGTATGTAGGCAGTATTTTTATGTTTGTTTTAAAGTATAAGTGTACAAATCCCTATCTAAATCGGATAAAAAATGTGGTATTGCCTAAATTATTGGGTGAAAAAATTATGGGGGTGGAAAGGGGGCGAGGGGATTAATATTCGGAAACGGTTTGTAAGCAGTATTTTTATGTTTGTTTTAAAGTATAAGTGTACAAATTCCTATCTAAATCGGATAAAAAATGTGGTATTGCCTAAATTATGGGGGTGGAAAGGGGGCGAGGGGATTAATATTTGGAAACCGTATGTAGGCAGTATTTTTATGTTTGTTTTAAAGTATAAGTGTACAAATTCCTATCTAAATCGGATAAAAAATGTGGTTTTGTCTAAATTATGGGGTGTTATGGGGAATAGGGGGTGACTTTTTGGAAAAATTTTTTATGGGAACCTTCGCAGACGCACACTCGAAAACTCTCCAAAGTTTCATTGCAATCTGATAAATGGTATAGGAATGCATAGAAGACGAACAAACAAACATTGATTTTGTATATAAGAAGACAAGGAAAGGGAAAATGACTCATCACTCACTAAAGTTGAAGACAGCGATGGGAGAAGAACATATATCATGAACACAAAAAAATATACACAATATTTCAGTCTTAAACCTTCTTCGTGTTAAAGAGAATGAGTCATGTGGTTCGGGAGCTGTGCAGACGCCGAAGTTTCCGACATGACATGACTATACTCATTTCTGCAAATAATATTTTAAACATAAAGCATTACATATAGCAGACAAACTTAAAACACTACAAACAAATATTGGCATTTTGAGGCTTTGCAGAATTTTTATTATTTGGAGACATGTAGGAAACTTCGGCGTGTGTACACCTCCCAAAGCACGTGCCTCATTCCTTTTAACATGAAGAAGGCTTAAGACCGAAATATTGTGTATATTTTTGTGTGTGCGTGATATATGTTCTTCACTCGTCACTGCCTTCAACTTTGGTGAGTGATGAGTCTTTTTCCCTTTCCTTGTAATTTATATTGCCTAAAGCCGTTTCCTTTTTCCTTTGTTTAATATGATGTCTTTAGTATTTAATGTGCATGGAGATTTTTTGCATGTTAATATCTCAAAAACTGAGGCCTATTTGAAGGAATGACTGTACGACTGGCATATATTTGGTAGATCTAAATAAATTTTTTTCCTAGGCTGATGGTCTCGCTTCGAGATCACATTAATCAGCCTGTTATTTCAAACCATTGCTGTCCCATCATCTTTAGGGCACTACTGTGGCACTTTTCTAGACTTCTGGTATGTATCAGGTCACCTTATTCAATCTAAATAATATTTCCAAGTATGGTACACTGTGGTATCCATCTATCTTTAATTCATCCGTTGTAGTATTATCCAAGTCAGCCTTTAATACATTTTTTAACTTATATAATTCCCTTATAATCTCCTTTTCTTCATTTCTAATTGCTTACTCTACTAATTTTTACTTATGTGGAGAAGTTGTCCTATAACTAATTTCTGTCCCTGCCCTGTGTGTCAGTCCCTAACAGTCTCATCAATCAGATTCTGAATGCTTTTTCCACACAGTTTCCTCATTTATTGTTCCACTCCCACTATAGTATTCCTATGAATTTATCTTTGGCTTTGTTCTTTGCCACTATTAATTAGTTGTCAAATTGTTTGCAATGTTCTCTTCTATCTTTCTGTTTTCAAACTTTATTGTGTTCTTCTATTAATAACATCTTTATCCTGACCTTCCCATCATAGTACATATTTTCGTTTTCAAATAAAAATTCAGTAGCATTCGGTCTTGCTTTCACATTGAAGTGTTCCTATTCCAACTTCATCTCTACTGGGCAATTATTTGATGTGATGTTTCATGATATTGTCATTTTTGTTACTGTAAAAACAACCATAACTAATTTTTAGCCATAATTATCAAAACCAGTATAGCAACAGCCAGTGAAAAGAACTCGCATTTGAATGATTTTACGTTAAACTGATTATACTTTGCCCAGTGTTTTTATACTTCATGTAGAAGTCTCAATTTCAGTACTTATAATTTTATAAAAGAAAATCTGTCCAGGTCTTTCTTGCAGCATAATTTGAAAGGTATTTATTGATTTTTAAAGTAGTCTTACTAATTATATAAATAACTTTTTTTTTCTCTGGCTGCAGACAATCTAGTAACAGGAAAGCGCACCCGAACTCCATTAACACCCTCAGCTTCTGTGACACCATGTCCTCCTGGACCTAGTGGCTATGCTGTTACTGGGAAGATGTCACCGTAAGTAAATTTCTGAATGAGATATAATAGTTTAGGGTAGGTAAATTCTTTGTCCTTGTAAAGTTAAAAAAAAACGTTTTTCATTTTGACTATTATTTCTGTTATCAGTATACTCCACCTTAATCTTTCCTATCATTATTCTTACTCCATTATAATGATTATAATAATATTTGTAAAGAATTTGTAATTAAAATTGATATTCAAAATATATTAAATACAGAAAGTAAAAAGAAAAAAATGTTCTGCCAAGTAGTTAAGGAAATAACATACTAGCTACAAAAGTTCTCACATATCTTGGTTGTCTTGAAGAATAGTGGAAACTGGAATGAGAAAATTTCTGTGAAGGTTGTAAGTGAAATATCCAATGAAGGGAAAAAATTGCAGAGGGGTTAGAAAGATTGTTGTCTATTTATTACCCATGCTCTTTAGTGTATCAGGTAAACCATAATAAATAGTGACACAAACTTAAAGAGAAGATGTAGAGCAGGGATGGTCAACCCGTGACCCGCGGGCTGCTTGCGGCCTGGTGTAGGTCAACAGGGCCGGCGCTAGGAATCTCGATCCCCGGCCCCCTTTCCTCCTCTCCCCCCTTCCTGACAAAATATTTTAATTTACACTTTAGTTTTTTGGATAAACTCAGACAATTTTGATACAAAAAAATTTAAAATCATTGATGCAGATTTCAAAATTTGTGTTTGATTTCTATGTATTTAGGCACCCAGGCTCTCAGGCTTCCTTTGGCAGTGCGAGCCCGGGGTACTTTTGACCCGCTTAACCCCCCCCCCCCCAACGCCGGCTCTATTGGTCATCATGCAGCCCGCAGATCGGGATCATTATATTGTCGCGTTGGAACCGGGGCAGGTGTGAATTCGAAGGTTACTTGTCAATGAACACAGCACTTAAACTGAGAACAGGTTTATTGAGAACTCAAACATACACGCAGCACTGACTGCCTCTTGGGCAGAATGCTCTTCTATTTATACACAGATAGAACGTACTAGAGATTACAAGAGTAGTTAACAAGTGAAATGTGTAGAAGTTACAAGTGACCTTAGGAAACATGTAGAATCTTCTGGAAATAATAAACAGAATTAAATAATTTTTGTCAGTGGGCGGGATTGAACCGGCGACCTTCGGTACCGCAATTCGTGACGCTACCCGCTGCGCCATGCTGGCAGACGGTACACTGGCGTTCATGCGGCATTGCTCCCTCTCCTGAGGAAAACAGCGTCCCGCTGTTAGATTCCTTTTGGGGCACGCTGAAGTGTCCTGGATCTTGATCTTGTCGTGGGTCCTCTGTATGGCAGTTCTGGAGGGCCCCTCCTGTTTGTACTATTATCTTCCTGTCCGACTTCCTCAGTATCCAAACCGTCCTCAGAGTCCTTGAACAAGAAGCTGGTTGTGCCTAGCTGCTCGTCAGGATTGTAGTAAGGCTTCATGCGGAGGACGTGAACAATGTCCCTTCGCTTTCGTCGTTTCGAAGACGGCTCATAATCCTCGACTTCGTATGTGACGTCTGACCGGCGGCGTATGACACGATACGGACCAAAGTACCGCTTCAGTAACTTTTCTGATAGCCCAACCTTCCGGACAGGGGTAAAAATCCATACGAGATCTCCTGGGTTGTACGCAACAGGTCGGTGCTTGCCGTCATACCGCTGACGGTCCCTTCTCCTGGGTGGCCAGTGTTTGTATGCGAGCCAGCTGTCTTGCTTCTTCGACCCTGGTAATGAGCTGTTTTATATAGTCATCCTGAGTGTCGTCCGGCTGGAATGGGAACAGCGTATCCATTGTGGTCTCAGCTTCACGGCCATGGAGCAGAAAAAAACGGAGTGAAGCCTGTCGTATCTTGCCTTGCTGTATTATAAGCAAATGTGACCACTGGCAGTATTGTATCCCAATCCTTCTGCTCAACATCCACATACATCGACAGCATATCGGCTAATGTCTTGTTGAAGCGTTCTGTGAGACCGTTTGTCTGAGGGTGGTATGCAGTTGTCATCCTGTGGACAACGTCGCATCTTGACATGACCTCTGATACTAGTCTTGACTGGAATACCTTTCCACGATCGGATATCATCACACGTGGTGCTCCATGCTTCAAAATAATGACTTCTACTAGAAATTTTGCAACCTCTGGAGCTTCTGCAGTCGGCACAGGTTTGGTGACAGCGTAGCGCGTGAGGTAGTCGGTGCAGACTATTATCCATCGGTTACCGGTTGTCGACTTCGGGAACCTCCCTAAAAGGTCGATCCCAATTCGGTGGAATGGAACTGCTGCAGGTGGAATTGGTACTAGATGACCTGGAGGTAATTGCGGCACATGTTTCCGTCGCTGGCACTCTTTACAGTGACTCACATAATGCTTGACAGCTCGGTAGAGACCCTTCCAGTAATACCTGCGTCTGATTCGGTCCAGGGTCTTCACAAATCCCAGATGACCGGATATTGGAGCGTCGTGGAAATACTTGAGAATAGCTGGCTGGAGATGAGCTGGAACGACCAGAAGCCACTTGGGGCCTAGTGGATCGTAGTTGTTCTTATACAATGTCCCATCTATCAATTGAAACTCTCCTTTGGCCGGTTCTCCTTTCTCCAAGGCGTCTATGGTTCTTAATAACTCTGAATCTTCCCTCTGTTCAGCTGCAACGTCACCTAATTCAGCGAGGGCTGAAATTCCATTCATGCTGTTGTGTTCTATTAAAGGATTCCTTGAAAGGCTGTCGGCATCCTTGTGTTTGCGTCCGTTTTTGAATACCACCGTGACGTCGTACTCTTGAAGTCTAAGTGCCCATCTTGCTAGTCGACCTGATGGATCCTTCAAGCTGGTTAGCCAACATAAAGAATGGTGGTCTGTCACGACGGTGAAAGGTTTGCCGAATAAATACGGATGAAACTTGTTGATAGCCCAGACAACTGCGAGGCATTCTTTCTCGGTTGTAGAGTAGTTTATCTCGGGCTTAGAGAATACTCTTGATGCATAGGCTATCACCTTCTCAGCACCTTCCTGAATTTGCACAAGCACTGCACCGATCCCATAACCGCTGGCGTCAGTGTGAAGTTCAGTTTCTGCATTCTCGTCGTATAAGGCTAGAACTGGTGCGGAAGTTAGAGCCTCCTTAAGTGCCTGGAAAGATCTTTCTTTAGTTTCATCCCAGTAAAACTTGGCGTCTCCCTGCAAAAGTTCTTGCAGTGGACGTGCCATGTTACAGAATCCTTTTATGAAACGCCGGAAGTATGAGCACAGCCCAAGAAAGCTTCTCACATCACGAATGTGCTGAGGAGTTGGAAATTCCATGACTGCCCTTACTTTATCTGGATCAGCGCGGACGCCATCTCCGTTGACCAGGTGCCCCAGGATTTTTATCTCTTTGGCGACGAAGAGGCACTTCTTCGGATTGAGGCGGAGTCCTGCAGTCTGAACACACTTCAGCACCGTTGACAGGCGACTCAGATGTTCTTCAAATGTTTTCGAGAAAACAACAATGTCATCTAAATAACAAAGACACGTCGTCCACTTAAGGTGTCGAAGTAAGTTGTCCATCATGCGTTCGAATGTGGCCGGAGCGTTGCATAATCCGAATGGCATTACTTTGAATTCATAGAGGCCATCAGGTGTAATAAAAGCCGTCTTTTCTCTGTCAGCTTCGTCAACCTCGATTTGCCAGTAGCCTGTCTGCATGTCCATGGTTGAGAAGTATGTAGCTCCTTTCAAGCAGTCTAAGGCGTCGTCGATGCGCGGCAGTGGGTAGACATCTTTCTTTGTGATTTTGTTCAGCCGCCGATAGTCGACACAGAATCGCCACGTACCATCCTTCTTCTTTACGAGGACCACCGGAGATGACCAAGGACTCTCCGAAGGTTGAATAATGTCATTATGCAACATCTTCTCCACTTCCTCTCGAATTATTCGCCTTTCGACTGGTGACAATCGGTACGAGCGCTGGCTAATGGGCGGATGATCCCCAGTATTGATACGATGCTTTATCGTGGGCCGTTTCGTCTGACCTTTTTTTTGCTGGGGTGTGAATACACCAGAGAATTGGCGTAGTATAGCTAACACCCGGTGGTGTTGTTCCTTGGTCAGGTCGGACCCTATTGGCAGTTCCATAGTTGTATCCTCCAGCGTGTTGTCGGTACTAGTAACAGAGCATGGATCTTCGTTAATGACGTTGAGCTCGCCCTCCTGGACTGGTTCAGCTGTCCCTATGCACATTCCCTTGGGGATAATTTGTGACTGCTCGTGACAGTTGGTGATCCAAATGTCTCCTCGACCACCGATAATGCTTATGATAGCCGCTGGTATGTAGATTTCTTTCGTGAGCCTAATAAACTTTCTACTATCGACAAGCACTTCAAGGTTGCGGTCGTCCGTGTTTTTGACTGGGACTCTTCTCATTGCGAACGGCGGGATTGTCACGTTGTCAACGGCGAATAACTTCCCAGAAGATTCTGTGTTACGTGTACCCGTCGCAACGACTTCTTCAATTTGCAGCTCAGATGTTCCACAGTCAATGACAGCTTGGGATGCCTTAAGGAAGTCCCATCCAAGGATGACATTATGACTACATTCTGTTAAAATGACAAATTCAACTGGCTGGGTCCTGTTGTTGATGGTTATTCTCGCGACACAAGCTCCAGCTGGCTGGACGTACTTTCCATTTGCGACCTTTAGCACAGTTGCCCCCGTATCACGGAACATTGTCTTCTTTAGTGTGCGACGATAATTGTCCGACAATACGGAGAAAGAAGCTCCTGAATCAACCAGCGCCCGGACAGGTTGGCCGTCGATTATAACGTTGATGAGATTTCCCGACATCTTAGTGACTGTCATCCATGGAGGATTTTCATCTGCGGCGGCCTCACCTCCGTAGATGGTCGCCTTGCTTAGTTTTCCTGCGTGCGGCGGCTAGGGAGCGGCTGGTAGCTCTGTCCGGCGACGATGAACGGCAGCGGCGCGTCGGGGATCGACCTCGTCCTAGGGTACGGCGATGGGCTTCTTCCCGTAGGTCGACCGAACTCGTCAGCGGGTGGCTGCTGGGGTAGAACTGTTCTGATGGCGGACGTCTTGCGGGCAAAATAATCGTCAAATACTCGTCTTCTCTCTCTGCAGTAGCATACGACATGTCCAGGGCGCCCACAGTGGAAACATACTGGCGCGTTGTCTTCTGTCCTCCAGACGTCCGTTCGTCTGCGGGACGTCATAGGTGCCGGAGGATTTGGTTGTGGCCGTGTCGGCCGGTTTCCTAGGCTGCCGTTTGGCAGCGCAGATACGTCATATCAGGGCGAGGCCATTCTTCACGTCGAGTGCGATTGGCTCGGCAGACAGGAGCTATTGTCTGAAATACCTCTTTTTCCGCCGCGTCGGCTCCTTCATGACCCACTGGGCTTACATCCATGGCCATGATCTGATGCTCACTCGGTTCAAGAGTCCCAGCTGCCATGAACTGTTGTAATTCTTCTCTCACAATTTGTCGTATGAGAGACGCAAAGTCGTGCTGGTCTTCCACAACTGCCATAGGGACTACGTTGGGAAGTCTGTCATACTTCTTTCGCCCAACCCTCCTTTGTTGCATCTCCTCAATCCGCTGGCACCACTTGATGAACTCTTCCGTCGTAGCGACGTCTTTTATCAGAAGAGCTTGGTACATGTCTTCTGCAATACCTTTCATTAGGTGCGTGATTTTGTCGGCTTCAGTCATATTCGGGTTGACTACGTTGCATAGGGCCAAAACATCCTGTATGTAAGATTGCGTCGGCTCCCCATGTCGTTGGGCCCGGTTCTTCAGTTGTTCTTCCGCCGAGCGGATTTGTCGCTGGTGGTCCCCAAACGTTTTCTTAAGTTCCGTCTGGAACATTTCCCAGTTATTCAGTTTTTCTTCGTTGTTCTCGAACCACTGCTGGGCGGTTCCGTCCAGATAGAAATAAACATTTGCCAAGCACATGGTATGATCCCACCTGTTGTACTTGGCGACTCGGTCGAACCCTTTTAGCCATTTGTTAGGATCCTGTCCAGCGTCTCCAGAGAACACCGATGGGTGTCGAATGTGCAGCTGGCTTGCCGCCATGGGTTTCCTAATGACGCGGACTTTCGGAAGGACGTACTGAGTATATCCTTTGTAGTCCGGTTCCAGTCCGTGTAGGCGGCGACTTTTACGTTGCCTAATCGGAGCCACGACGATGCAGCTGTTGCACAGGGTACCCGGCGTCTCCACCAAACTATGTCGCGTTGGAACCGGGACAGGTGTGAATTCGAAGGTTACTTGTCAATGAACACAGCACTTAAACTGAGAACAGGTTTATTGAGAACTCAAACATACACGCAGCACTGACTGCCTCTTGGGCAGAATGCTCTTCTATTTATACACAGATAGAACGTACTAGAGATTACAAGAGTAGTTAACAAATGAAATGTGTAGAAGTTACAAGTGACCTTAGGAAACATGTAGAATCTTCTGGAAATAATAAACAGAATTAAATAATTTTTGTCAGTGGGCGGGATTGAACCGGCGACCTTCGGTACCGCAATTCGTGACGCTACCCGCTGCGCCATGCTGGCAGACGGTACACTGGCGTTCATGCGGCAATATAAGTCATTTTTATGCTTCCTATTTATAAGAAAAATATCGTTATATGTATGTTAAAATATCACAAAATTACAGAAAACATTGTACACTGAAGATACCTCAAACGAGAGGCGAAATGCGTCCGTGAAATAAATATTATCAAAAAAGCTGTACTGGTGTAATTATTAAAGAATAATTTTAACTTCAATTTTCCTTCTTTCTGGTATTCCTAAAGTCCATGCTTAGCTGCCATAAAGTTCTGTGCTCCACACATAAAGCTTGAAAAAGTTCTTTCTAAGTCCTAGATTAATATTTGAAACTAAAAGATGTTTCTTTTCCATGAAAGCTCTGTTTGTCAGTGCTATTCTGCTTTTAACATCATTTCTGTTTCGGCCATCGGTTATAATTTTACTCTCTAGTAGCAAAATTCACTAAGTTCTTGTACCGTTTCCGACCCTATATTTATATTTAAACTACTATTATTGGTATCATTTCTGCTAAGTTTCATCACTTTTGTCTTGCCTTAGTTTATATTTAGTCCAAAATCTTCCTTCAGTATTTTTTTCATGACAGTCAGTAACTTTTCAATTTCCTCAGCATGTTCTGTTAACAAAACCTTTTTTTTTTAATGGGAAAGATCCCTAAAACAATTTAAGACATTTATTACCACTAGTTCAAAATGTTTTCTATTGTTCACGCGGCCTTATTATTACCGATATTACTTTTGTTAGGAAACGCACCGTACGTGGGATATAGTATCGAATCAAAGGCAAAAAACTTGTTGCAACTTTATCGGGTCATCTAAGGGCTATGAGGGTACCACGGGAAAAATAGGGAACGAAAACTGCATGACCTTGCCTGGACTATTTTCATGACGTGGTTATAACAGACTTTGAATATTCCTTAAATCTTACGTTCTAAAACAAGTCTAACATATTAACAGAGACAATGAAAGGTTAAATTTTGAAATATTGAAGCTTACTACCTTCTTCTATAAAGCTTAGTATCAAACTGCAAGTTGTTTAATTTGTTGTGATTTAAGAAATGTGAGAACGGTGTCTTTTCAGGTGTACACATTACACGAAATTCTGATGAACGCACCAACGAATTTTACTAAATTAAATCGAATTGCTATAAAATTATGACTACAGGATGACATCATATGCACTCACTTAGGTATCGAGCCCAGTGGATGATCGGTAGCGCTAGAGTCTGGCATTCAGTAGGACCGGTGATCAAGTCCACATCCGGTTATCCAGTTTTCGGTTTTCCATGTGTCCAATCCTGTTCCGCTTTTAATTATCAAGTTAATAAGGCGAACGCAAAAAAAATTGCTTGCAGTTTGCGTCACAATCAGCAGCGGAGAGGTGAACAGCAGTAGACCATCTTCTAAATAAATTAGGAGGAAAGAAAGGTTCTAGCACATGAGACAGAAACATTTTTTTTAAAAAAGTCAGTTAATTTATAAGAAATATTTAATGTCCGTTCGCTGGCCATGGTACTGATTCTTTTGCGAAGTCTACAATACAACTTGTGTTTCTTTGGTTTAAAGTAAATTTCATAATGTTTGGAGACCTCTCCATTACTTTCGAGGCATTTTATGTTATTTTACAAACGAATCTTTTATTATTTTGTGATTTCACACTGTTATTAAATTCCATTATTCAGTTTAAATTACAGAAGTGTTGTATTAAAAACCAGAGAAAAAGTTTAGAGTTACCGCTTATTCTGTCTGTACCGTGCCTGGATCCATAGTTTAGCGTGAAATCCGAACACACAGACCGTTCATAACATCACAAAGGAAGTTTTTCTAGAGGCATAGGTTACGTAAAGGGTCCATAAAATATTGCCGGGTAGAATGGTATTTGAATCATGGAGCGCGAAGTTTTCAATACACACGGTTTAACAATCAACTACCAGTATGCTAGTTTACTGTTTTAATTTTCATGAGAATCAGGAATTTTCAGGAGGAGTTAGTTGATAATTGTAAATTTATTGGAATACCGAGCACTGAAACTAGAATTTCTTTGAAATTAATGTAAACTAAATTAGTTAAATGAAGGACGTTAGGTATTTCACTAAAGAATAGGAATAGTCACCGAAATAGAATGGAGAATAAAATGTACATATTACAAACACACAGACTGCAATCTCGAAATGTATTAAGCAATCCACAGAGAAGACAAAATGTTCAGAAATAAAATTTATTTAAATGAAATAAGAGGGAAAGCAAGAAAGAAAAACGTGACAGGTTGAACATGCAGGTAAATGTTAATAACGGAATAAAGCCGGTAATAGATAATGAAACTTGTTGCCATACTCATATTTTTAACAATTTAAATACAGGTAATTAAAGGCAGTTTTAAAATAGGTTGATGACTCCCTAAAAATAGAGTCGAATGAGCCAACAATAGACTGACCTAGTCAATCTTCACCATGTCAGTGCGAATACATTCTATCCATTTTAAACTGTGTGCAATCTGTATTGATCTCTTAATCTTTATTTTGAAGAATGATACATTTTGTACAAGATAAGAATAAATCTGACACCAAGGGCTCTTGCGGTTAATACACTACTATATTATTTGCTTACGGTTTGCTAAGAACATATTGAACATGTTAAGGGGATAAATGTCTGTTTAAAGGAGAAGATTATTAGGCCTAAAGAAGGGACTAAGTAAAACGATAGCTATAAAATGATTTTACATACCTCTTTTTTTGAGATATCAGGGATTCGCGAACCCAACAGATGCAACGCTTCACTAGACGTGTAATTCTGAACAGAAATAGCGCTGGAAACAAAAATCTTTTCTGCATGCCGTAGTTTCTATCGGCTAGTATATAATATACGTCTCTATTCCGTAACATCATGTTTTCTGTAAATCTCGTTGCGCTTTTTTGGAAAATGATGACAAATAAAACAAAATTCTTATTCATTTGTCACATCGACATCGGCATCGCTATTTTCTAAAATAAGTGGCAAATAAATTAAACACAGCTGTGTATGATGCAGTTTTATAGTTATGATATAGCAGAAAACACACCACAGATATATATTGGTGAATAATTTCCAGTGAAACCATTATAGATGATACTATCAGCAGGTAGGAATCAATAGAAATTATGACCCTTAATGCTTCAACAAGATTATGTTTTAATTTTATGTTAAAACATTTTTGTATATCTGATGATTAGTTGATAATAATGGTACCTACTATAATTATCAGTCATAAATATATGTAATTAAGTTATAATACTTGAAGAGATCTAACATGATATTTTGTTAAATTACCTTTGATTGCTCTCATAATGGAATATCAATTGGCTCCATTCAACGAAAGTAAAAACACTGTAACTCCAAAACAGCCGATTGTTATGAATTTCTCTATAATTATTTACATCTACGGTACTTATAGCCGGGGACAGATTTTAAGGAAGCTCTCGCCTGAGGTGTATGCTTCTAACAAGTGACAACTACGTGACGGTACAGTATAACAGACAGGCGGTACACTTAATACAAGTACCAGTCATTCCTCAAACTTCTTCTTCTTCTTCTGATCCATATCCGTTCCGGATGTCGGCAACCATCTTGGCTGTCTCGTCTCTGCTGGTTGATGCTCGGATTAACTCCGTAATTGTCTTGGAGGTCCATATTCTTAGATTTTTTAACCAAGAAGTTCTTCTTCTACCAGCACTTGTCTTCCTGGTATTTTCCCCTGGAGAACAGATTACAGGAGTTCATAGCGGCCATTATTCCTCATGATGTGGCCAAGGTAATGAAGGTTTCGTGTTTTTATGTTGGTCAGTATTTTCATATCTTTTTTCATTTTGCGGAGCACTTCAGCTTTTGTGGTGGGGTCTTAAACTGGAAGAAACATATCCTCAAAACAAAATATTTTCAACGCAAATTAAGCATTCGTTCTTCGAAAGTAAAAGAGAAACGCTCTGCAGACGTTTCAACTATTAATATGATGAAAGCCCGTTCTTTTTATAGAAATGTAACGATTTTTATTCCAACGTAGAAGATTATGGTAACAATTAACTCAGCAACAAACAATGATGGTGCTAAGTTTGCCAGAAAGTGCTCAAATGACAAATGTAGAATACGCACAGCAGAAAATACACTGAAATAATGTGTATGTATGGTACTTTCTAGCATTGTGGTATTATTTAACACTTGAAATTCAACAATTAAAGCTGTGTATGGCTAATAGATCCATAGATTAATAGAAAAACGCCGCTGACGATAACTACTTCAAAACAAAATTGAGCACTTCGTAAAGTAAACAATGAATTATAAATCCATTTTTTTCTTACGCATTCCATATTTTAAGGAACAACAAACATTTTTTTCTGGCGAAAAAGTTAACTACGAATCCAAATTTGGCTTTTTATATTCTTTATTATACGAAAGTGGATTATATAAGTTGGGATCAGATTTCTGAGACAAAATTAATTCCTAGTTTCCACTTAAAAGATATCATTAAAATTAAGTAAATGCAGTAAAATGTTTTCTATGACAAGAAAATACAAGGAAATTTAGTATTCAATTGTAATTGTATTGTTGCTCACAAGGTAATCATTTCGAAGTGTGAATTTTCAATTTATTACTAAACATAAGAATCTCCTAGGGTTTAACGTTGTTGGAAGCTGCGGTACATGCAGTATGTGACAATTCAAACATAATTAAGCAGGATTTTCACACTACAGTGCCATTTGTAGACTGTCTTTTATGTTTTCCCTACGTTGTACGTTTACCTACCTCTACTGACGTGGTGGATCCCTTAGTCAGTGCGCAGATTGACTGATTACGAACTGAGCTACTGGGTTTCAAACTCCAACACATCGTGCATTTTTCATAGAAGTTTCTCGTCCAGCAAAATTGAATAGACCCATGCCGTCTGTTACCAAACGTTTACCAGCGGGTTCGTAGCGTGACGTTAACCACACCACCTGTTTTCAGTGTCGATGCCAAGCAACCTCTTTCTGCACAATCCCAACTTGTGATCGTCATTCGTCTGGACAAGGATAAAGTGTTTAGATTTACGAATATACAATATTCATCGCTCGCTTTCATCATATAAAACTATTACACACAGTTAATGTAATAAATGTAAAAAAAATAGTTTTTCGTAAAATTTTATTCCTTTAATAACGACTATACCCAGTACAAAAAAAGGCATACTTATTCCAACGATTAAAACTTGACCTTAAAATGCACGGGCCAGGCATCAGTCGCACCATGCATCCTGTTCAATGGAAAAGTAGCCACAGCATTACCTATAGGTTCGATGTTACTGCATACTTTATGGCGTTGCTTACACTCCAAAACAGACCATGATTTGTAATCTTGAGAGCCAAGGTTCGGAATATCCGACACGCAATCCATCAGTACTTTTGAAATAGCGTAAATTATGTCGGAGAAAAATCTTGGTGTTTATGGATTTATGAAATCGCCTAACATATTTCTGGAACGTCCAAGGCTAACTCTGTTTAGAATTACAGGGGGGATAGCTGTACATGTATGCCGATGGTTGAGGCTTTTTTTTTCGTAAAAATGGAAACCAGTGATTTCATCATAAAAAACATACCTCCAAACCATGACTGAAATCGGGCGGTAAATTTTGACAATCTAGCAACTAGGCGGCCCATTTTTGGATGACATTGCATAAATAATGTCATTTTTCTTCCTTAACTTTTCTTGGACGATGAAGATTTTTTTCATCGGTAAAAAAGAATTTTTTGGTGACGGTATTCTGCGTAAGTCACCAAGAGCCTTTTTTCTTTAATTTGTAACTTGATTTTTTTTTTTTTACTTAATCAGATAATAGAATTAATTTTAATTGTCAGTTTTCGCACATATCTACTTTCCCCATTTTTTTTTTTTACATCTACATATACATCTACATCCATACTCTGCAATTCACAAACATTGTGGGTGGCAGAGTGTTCTACGCATTCCAATACCGAATAGCACGAGGAAAGAAAGAATACATAAAAGCATCAGAACGGCATCTTATTTCTCGAATCTTATCCCTATGGTCATTGTGACCCAAATATGTTGGTGGAAGAAGTATCTCACTGCACTCGTAGGTTATAGAATTTCGCATATTTTCCAATAAATTTAAACGTAAATGACGTCGTCTGTCTTTCAAACTATCCCAGCCCAATCCGTGTATCAGTTCTGTGATGGTGTGATAAGGGCTGTAACAACCAGTCACAATTGAGCGGCTCACCTCTGTACCCTCTCCACTGAATCAATAAGCCCTTGCGATACGCATCCCAACTCCACAACAGTAATTAAAATGCGGACGCACTAGTGTTTTATACGCTATTTCCTTTGTATGAGCATTACAATTCCTCAGAATACGACCTATGAATCGTACTTTAGAATTTAGCTTTGCCTACGACGGAAGTTATGTGCAAGTCCATTTCATGTTGCTTTGTACTATTACCCCCAGATACTTCAGGGAATCAATCGTGGCAACAAATGAATTGTTTATTTTGTACTCGTGAGCAAACTGATCATTTTTGTTACTTTTCGCATTCCTTTGCACTTTTTGCAATTAAGTGTAAGCTGCCATTTACGGCATTCGGAAATGGCATCCAAATCGCGCTGAATTTCTAAGCAACCATCAGAGCACCTTATTTCCTATAGATAACTACATCGTCTGCAAACAATCGTAACCAGCCTAGATCGTTTATAAAATTAAGAAAAGAAGTGGTCCTATTACCTTCCTTGAGGAACGCCAGTCATTAATTGTTCGGTAAACCCTTTGAAGGAGTGAAGACCTAAGTTTTTTTTTTAATGAAAATCATGAATTTTCGAGACACAAGGGTCATAATTTTATATTTCAGAAAGTATTTGAATTCTGCTGCTAAAATTCTGTTATGGACTGAGGCAGCACGTACCGAACATAGCGTTCCAGATTGGTGATAATATTTGATGTTTTCAACTTTTGCGCGTAGAAGCAACTTAATCACTGACAAATAAACCTCTCCCTTTACCCCGAGCTGTCAAAACGTTTTAAAAATTACTATTTTTCAGTTACAGAATGTTATGACAGCGATATTGCTTTTCTTATAGGACCATTCAATGTCGAAAATATACTGAAACTTCAATTTCTTTCACACGAAGTAACCTGAAAGCACTCACCTGT